>MJUU01062647.1:490787-502480 GCA_002080025.1 Modiolus philippinarum
ATGTCCTTTCGGCAAACAGGAAGTGCTCACGACATAACCTTGAAAAAGAAAAACACGATAGATTGTACCATAAGGAAGCTTTGTGCAAAAAAACAATTGAATCTAACTAACAGTTTCTGAAAAAAATTGTGACGAAAAATTCCATATATTGTACAAGATTGAAAAACAATGAGGTTTCAGCAAACAGGAAGTGCTATTGATGTAACCTTGAACAACAGGCTCTCAAGAGCCTGTATTGCTCACCTGGACCATGGCTGACATAGATAAAATGCATTTCAAATAGGAAAAACAATCATAAAATTTAGCTTTTTTTCTAAAATTACAGTATTCTTATTTGGTTTCCATGGCAACCCAAAGATCCATCATCCATTACAACCCATAACAGAACACAATTCAAAAACAATTGGGCAGGGGTTCCCTTTATAATCAAAGTAATACATATTGCTGAAATTAATACATTCAGACCACATTTCAAATAAAAATTCGAAAATTTGGGCAGGGGTTTCACTTAAAATCAATAGGGTAAATGTAAAAACTATGTTCCAGATGGTGGCCATCTTGGATGAGTTACGGACCTACCAGATACATTTTTTGGATGGGACCACCTAAGGACCATTGTGGCTTAGTTTGGTTATAATTGAACAAGTAGTTTCCGAGAAGAAGATCTTTGAACGTCTTTTCCATAGGGTCCAATGTTAAAACTATGTTCCCGCTGAGGCCATCTTGGATGAGGTACATACCTGCCAGATACCTTTTTTTGGATGGGACCATCTAAGGACCATTGTGGCTTAGTCTAGTTTTAATTGGACTAGTAGTTTCTGAGAAGAAGATCTTTGAATGTATTTTCCAAAGGGTCCAATGTTAAACTATGTTCCTAGCTGACGACCATCTTGGAAATAGCGCGAACCCAAAAAACACTATTTTTGTAAGGGAGCACACAAGGACTATTGTGACCAAGTTTGGGGCCAATTGGCTTAATAGTTTCAGAGAAGAAGATATTTGAATGTGTTTTCCCATAGGGTCCAATGTTAAAACTACGTTTCCCGCTGGCGGCCATCTTGGATATCGCATGGACCCAAAAAACACCTTTTTTGTAAGGGACCACCAAAGGACTATTGTGGCCAAGTTTGGTGCCAATTGGCTCAGTAGTTGCAGAGAAGAAGATCTTTGAATGTGTTTTCCCATAGGGTCCAATGTTAAAACTATGTTTCCGCTGGCGGCCATCTTGGATATCGCACAGACCTGAAAAACATCTTTTTTGTAGGGGACCACCCAAGGACTATTGTGGCCAAGTTTGCTTCCAATTGGCCCAGTAGTTTCAGAGGAGAAGATCTTTGAATGAAAAGTTTACGCCGGACGGACGACGGACACAAAGTGATGGCAAAAGCTCACCCTGGCATTAGCCAGGTGAGCTTAAAAGAAATACATAATGGATTGGACCATAAGGAAGCTTTGTACAAATAAAAAATTGAATCCCGCTTACAGTTTTGTGACGAAAAATTCCATATATTGTACACCAATAAAAAAACAATGACGTCTCAGCAAACAGGAAGTGCTTATGACTTAACCTTAAGATTCGAATACATGATAGATTGGAACATAAGGAAGCTCTGTGCATTACAACAATTGAATCCCTTTCACAGTTTCAGAAAAAATTATGACGAAAAATTCCATATGCTGTACAACAATAAAAAAAACAATAAAGTCTCGGCAAACAGGAAGTACTTATGCGGTAACCTTGAAATCTGTATATACTTATCAGACCATCATGAGAAAGTTTTTGCCAAAATATGATTTCATTCTGTAAAGTAGTTGCTGAGAAAAGTGTGGTTACAGAAAGACGAACGAACAAACGGAGGTAAACCAGTATACCCCCTCTACTACATTATGTAGCGGGGGTATAAATATTTTGTTTTCATTAAGAAATTTTATGATGAAAAACATTCAATTTCAATTCTAGTTTTGAAAATTTGCAATCCTTATTTTACAAAACAAACACAAGCATCTAGTGATTAAAGTATAATTAGTTCAAAGATCAATGATTGTCACATGTAAAACTCTTAATTAGTTTACATTTCAATTAATGCATTTCCTTTGACAAGTGGATTTATGGCTTTAAATGGTGTTAATTAAAGTGTCAGTTATAAGAAACCAACCATGAATATATACGTACAGGGAACTGAACTGAACTTTTTTCTCAAAAACTACATATAAAATTTTGAAAGATCACATGAACTTAACACAGTGAGGGTGAATGTTAGTCCACATTTATATTCAACCCTTAAGGCTAATTTTAAATTTCAAAATTGTCCAAGAAAAATTGTGAAAAAGGAGGAAAAATATAAACTACAAATACATAGTAAAAGAGATAACATATAAATGCACCAAAAAACGCAAGTACAGAAACTTCAACTAGGAGGGTGGATCTTTTGACTTGTAATATTTTAATGAATCTGCATCATTTTCAAGAGAAGCAACACTATCAGTTTTAAAAAGTTGATTTAATTTGGTATTTTTCCTGCTGCATATACATATTCACAGTATTCACTATATATAAATTGCAAATGCATGATTAACCGTTTCTTTTCTTGATAAAATTTGAATAAAAGAAAATGTGACAAGGATGGGACAAGGATGCCTCCGCCAGATATATATCAGTAAACAGGAAGTAGATGAGTTATAGAATTGAAAAGGGAAGACACAGTACAACTGATCATACCAAAGCTTCAGATCAAACATCAAATCATTACTACATATACAAGCAGAGAAATCCTTGACTAAAAATTTCAATATATGGCTATAATGGGGGAAAAATCAAGTTTTTGTCAAACAGGAAATAGATGAGTTACGGACTTGAAAAGGAGAGCCACGATACAAATCATCATACCAAAGCTTCAGACCAAATATCAAATCATTACTGCATACACAAGCTGAGAAATCCTTGACAAAAAATTTCAATATATGGCTATAATGGGAAATGAAAATTTGGTTAACAGTAAAAAGTCGAAGTAATGGCAAGCAGGAAGTGGACGTTTTACAAACTTGAAAACCGCATATACAATACAACTCATCATTTCTAAGCTTCAGACCAAATTTCAAATCATTCCGTCAAGTAGAAGCCAAGAAATCTGTGACAGAAAATTTGATTTATAGTAAAAAATCAAAGTTTTGGCAAACAGGAAGTGGATGTCTGACAAACTTGAAAATTGCTTAAACTATACAACTCATCATTTCCAACCTTCAGACCAAATTTCAAATCATTCCCTCCAGTAGGAGCCAAGAAATCTGTGACTGAAAATTTGGTGGGGGGGGGGGGATCTTGGATGACATGCGGACTTGCCTGACACAATTTTTCAAGGGGACCACCCAAGGACTACTGTGACCAAGTTTTGTTCCAATCACCTCAGTGGTTTCAGAGAAGAAGATCTTTGAATGCTTTCCCATAGGGTCCAATGTTAAAACTGTGTTCCCAGCTGGCGGCTATCTTGGATATGAGACAGACTTGCAATATGTTTCTTTTAAAAAGGACCACCTATAAGGAGTTTGGTTCCAATTGGCCCAGTAGTTTCAGAGATCTTGGAATATAGGGTCCATTTTTCGACAAAGATCAAACTGGCAGCCATCTTGGATGGAGTGTTGACTTGCCGAACACATTTTTAAAGGGGACCACCTAAGGACTATTGTGACCAAGTTTGGTTCCAATTGTCCCAGCAGTTTCAGAGAAGAGGTTTGAATGAAAAGTGTATGACTGACAGACCCAAGACACACTAATGGCAAAAACTCACCATGGCGAACCTGGTTAGTAGTAGAGTCCAATCACACTATGAAGACAAAATACTAGTACAGTATCTAGGAAAGATATTTCAATTGTAGGCAAACATTGACCAATGTAGGACACAATATACATTTATATACTCAAATTATTACAATGTGAAATAAGTAAAGAATATGGAAGAATTTTTGCAAAAAAATTGTAAAAATTTGTATAAAAACACTTTTTTTACTCTTGATTATGTAACAAATAATTGTTTTTAATAAAGTGATACCAGGAAATTTCTCTAAAACTTAAAAGAGAAAAGTAACCCAAACAAGATTTGAAAACAGTCAGATTTTAAAGGGAAATTACCCAGGACAAGATGATACTTGCTATTTTAGCTGAAAATAGTCTAAGTCCAATAACTACCATAAAAATAATCTGATCAATAAGGCAGTAAAGTATGCACATCTAAACATCATGACCACCAATCCTACAAAATATGAAAGCAATCCATTGAGCGGTTTCAGAGGAGTTGCAGTGACAAGATGATACTTTGGTATTTGAATTGAAAATAGTCTAAGTCCCATAACTCCAACAAAAATTATCCGATCAATATGGCAGTATAGTATGCACATCTATACATCATGACTAACAATCCTACCAAATATGAAAGCAATCCGTCAAGCAGTTACAGAGGAGTTGCAGTGACAAGAACAGGACTGACTGACGGACGGACAGAAGGAGCAGTCAAAAACATTATACCCTCCGCAACTTCATTGCGTGGGGTATAAAAATCAAAGTTGTCGTCAAACAGGAAGCAGATGAGTTACAGACTTGAAAAAGGGAGTCACGGTACAACTCATCATACTAAAGCTTCAGACCAAATATCAAAGCATTAATGCATACACAAGTTGAGAAATCCTTGACGAAAAATTTCAATATATGGCTATAATGGGAAAAAATCAGAGTTGTCGTCAAACAGGAAGTAGATGAGTTACGGACTTGAAAAGGGGAGACACTGTACAACTCATCATACTAAAGCTTCAGACCAAATATCAAATCATTAATGCATACACAAGCTGAGAAATCCTTGATGAAAAGTATCAATATATGGCTACAATGGGAAAAAATCAAAGTTGTCATCAAACAGGCAGTAGATGAGTTACGGACTTGAAATGGGGAGACACTGTACAACCCATCAAACTAAAGCTTTAGACCAAATATCAAATCATTGCTGCATAAACAAGCTGAGAAATCCTTGACAAAAATTTTCGGACGTACGTACGTACGGACGGACAGACGGATGTACGGACAAGGGTAAAACTTAATGCCCCCCTCGCCTAACGGCGGAGGCATAAAAATGTAATGTGTAATTTAATGCATTACTTCTATAAAGTAATTGTGATATAATGCATTACTTTCAAAAATTCGTAAAGTTTTCCTCGGAACCATGTGTCTTGCCTGCTCAGGAAATTTACCAAAATTGGAATCAAATATTTTTGCAATTCCATTTTTGATAATTAATGTTTTCATCAATAAATTTTTTAAAAAGTATGGTTGCTAGGTAGAATTCCAAAATTAATAGGTCTAAGATCGAGTTCCAGGAAATTTACCAAAAATTGAATCAAAACTTTTTGCAATTTTAGTCATTAAATGTTTATTTCAGATTCACTCAAAGACCATGGTTGCCAAGAAGAATTTCAAAAAATTGCATGTCTTGGACAGTTTCAGGAAATTTACCGATGTTGGAATAAAATATTTTTGCAAATCCATTATTGAAAATTACTGTTTTCATCAACATATTTTTAAAAAATCTAAGTATAATGTGCATAACCAGACCTGATAAACAACATATACTGAAAATTAGGTTGGAATCTGACAGACAGTTGTGAAGGAGTCGAAGATTAAAAAACCCAATTAACAAATGAGCTATTTTGGCTCTGTTAACCTCTTAAATCTGTAAAATCAAAATTTTAAATATTGGGTGCNATTCTGAAAGGCTGGTTGGAATATGATTTACAGTTTTGAAGGAGTTCCACATAAACAAACAAAATTAACAAATGAGCTATTCTGGCTCAGTGAACCTCTAAAACTGCAAAATCAAAATTTTAAGTATCAGATGCACAACTACATCAGGTGAACAACATATCCTGCAAGTTTGGTTGGAATCTGACTTATAGTTGTGATGGAATTGGGGATTAACAAACCAGATTATCAAATGAGCAATTTTCGCTCTGTGAACCTCTAAAATCTGTAAAATCAAAATTCTATATATAAGGTGCACAACTACATCAGATGAACAATCTATCCTGAAAGTTTTGTTGGAATCGGACTGGCAGTTTTGAAAGAGTTGCGGATTCAATGAGCAATTTTGGCTCTGTGAACCTCTAAAATCTGTAAAATCAAAATTCTAAGTATCAGGTGCACAACTACACCCGGTGAACAACTTATCCTGAAAGTTTTGTTAGAATCTGACTAGCAGTTTTGAAGGAGTTGCGGATTCAAAACCAACAGACTCACAAATGAGCAATTTTGGCTCTGCTAACCTCTATATCTGCAAAATCAAAATTCTAAGTATCAGGTGCACAACTACACCAGTTAAACAACATATCCTGAAAGTTTGGTAGGAATCGGACAAGTGGTTTTGAAGGAGTTGTGGATTCAAAAACTGTCACGACGACGACGACGACACAGGACGATGACGTAAGACGACGGATAGTAATCCCTATGTGTTGACTCTGCTTACAGCAGGCAACACAAAAACTAAGTCCAAATACACAAAAAATATGGAAAACCCCCCAATTTTTTCAGCTGGAGATAATTTTCTGACCATCTTCTAAGTTTTGACCACTTTTCAATAAATTCCAATAAGATTTAATAACTTTATTCGACTTCTAAAAAACTTTAATCTGTGGGTTAACATTCAATTTTTTCGCAAAAAAAAACTAAGTCCAAATACGGAAAAAATACAGAAAAATGAAAAAAATAAATTTCAAAATTTTCATCTGGAGGTAATTTTCAGAACATTTTCTAGCTGTTGACCAGTTTTTATGATATTCCAATAAGATTTAATAACTTTATTCACCATCTAAAAAACTTTAATTTGTGGGTTAACATTTAAAAAAAACTATGTCCAAATACGGAAAAAATACAGAAAAAAAAAAATTCCAATTTTTTTAGCTAGAGGTAATTTTCTGACCATTATCTAGCTGCTGTCCAATTTTGAGATAATTCTATTTAAAAGATTAAATGACTCTATTCAACCTATGAAAAACTTGTGCAATTGTTGACGCCGCCTTTGCCGACGACGACAGAATTTGGATTGCTATGTCTCGCAGGCGAGACAAAAATTAAAGTAATTGTAATTGTAATATAATGCATTACATTGCAATGTAATTCACCCCATGCCTGGTTCCTACCCCAGTCTGTGCCTTTAGCCACTAGCCCTACGCCCGAGACTAGTAAAATAAGTCTCGGGCTAGTAAAAATTTGAAGTCACTAGCCCGGTGGGCTAGTTAAAATTGTACCTTTATAACTAAGAATCTTCTGTAAGGGCTAGTGAAATTGAGTTCGGGCTAGTACAACACAGGACCTTACTAGCCCCTTCGGGCTAGTGAATGAAAAAGTTTTTGGCACAGACTGCTACCCCATGTTTTCTTTTAGAACTTTGGAACTTCCTAAATCAGGCAAACAACCACATCTATTAATTATACTTTACTAATCCGAGATTCTAATTATCGGCAATGATAGAACTATGCAGTAATTCATGAATGTGTGCAGTGCATGAGTTAATTACATTTTTTTTTCTATCATTAGTTGAATATTTTCGATAATCAGAGTCTAGGATTAGTTATTGTTTAAATGATGTAGACCAGTTCTCTTCTATTTAATGGTTTAATTTAAGATTTTTTTATGAACTACATTTCCCATGTTAATCCATTGAGACGTTTACCTAACAAAAAACGTTGACGACGGCTATTGACATCACTTCCTAGAGTGAAATTAAGGAAAATAATTTCACATTTAATCATCACTTTTATTTCACTGAGAAATATAGTTTCCATAACCAGAACTAGTTGATTATGAAATTTCTCACATCGAGTTAAATAAATTTTGTAAATGTTTGAAAGCGAGGCTTGCCGAGCTTTTAAACATTTGAAAATTTATTTAACGAGATGTGAGAAATTTCATAATTAACATGTTTAAGTTGTTGCAACTGTTTCTCTAATGAATGGCTGAAAAACACCCAGGATTGTAGTCCGAATATATTTGGCGGGAAATGTCAAGAAACTTGTTCTCCTCTCTAGAGAGGAGAACAAATGTTTCAACACCGTTCAGGAAATGTGAAAACTGGATAGAAATTAGAGAAATTTCAATCTCTCACCGTCCTCTATATAATATTTTATATCAGTAAGTTTTAATATACAGCTGAACTTGAATGGTTCAAAGACTTAAGGGGGTAGACCTGGGGTAGGAGGAGACAACTCTGTTTTTCACTTTTTTATTACTTACACAAACAAATAGAATTATAACAAGAGGTATTATAAAAATTTTAAAATTGTAAAATTTTGTCCACACAGCAAATAAACATTAATTTTGTCATGAAAACAAATACCCAACATCCAGTTATTTATAATGAGTGCATTTTACTCTAAATTTTTGCAAAGATGTCAAAAGATAATGAAAATATGTTAAAGTCAGATTTCTTCCAAGGGAGGTAATTTATAGCACAGATTCAGCAATTTTATTGATATTTACCTACTTTATTCTAAATAAAGAAAAAATGGGACAGTAGAATTTTCTTAAATTTTAATATATCTTACATATACTAGTTTTCTTTCTATTCTCAGTTTTTGGTGAAAATTAAACGACAGAATTTTTTACAAGAAATTTTTAATACAGATCAAAATAGAGTAAAAATTTCAGCCTATACTATTCAGAACACCCATGTATTTCAGTTCAAACTAGTTAAATTTACCATTATTATTCATGCAGACTTTCACACATGTCTAAACTACAGAATTTTTGCATTTGAAATAATTCTATATCAAATACAAATATAAATAGAGCCAATTTTATAAACCACTATCAAGTCTTGAACAGACCAAATTATATGAGGAAACAGGGTATCTTTGATGACCACTAGACATAAAACGGGACGGTAATTTTTTTTGAAAATTGCTGAAAGTCGACATGAACATGTGTAGTTTTAATACTGAAAATATAAAGAAAATTAAACGAGTTGAAAATTTTAGGCTTACCCAGTTCTACCCCCTTAAGAAAAGCAGTTGAAGCTAGTGCGGTCTTCAAGTTATTTACGTCAAACTTAGTTGAAACTAGAACAAAGCGACAACACAAAGGGTTCAAGATATCCATGGTGTTTGAGCCATCATAGATCAACTGTATTTAATTTGACAAATAAATAATGGTTTGTTTATAACATAAAAGAAAATTTAATGTACACAAAATTTATTTTCTTCCTTTAAACTTTTTTTCTCTTCCTGACATTCCTTTTTGCTTTAATTTTTTTCCTTTTTTAACGTGCAGTTTAGTTTTAAATTCCCCTCGTTTCATATATTCACTGTTTTTAGGTTTTCCTTTAGAAAACTGATGGAATTTAGTCTTGGCTTTTACAGAATTGTCCACTTCTTTTTTATCCTTGTCTCTTTTAAACTTTTTATTTTGTCCTGGCTTTGAATTATTACTTAAAGATTCTGCACTTCTTTTAAACTTTTTATTGTGCCCAGGAGGTCTTGTCTTTGACAACTTCCTTTTATGACTTCCTGCTTTCGGAAATAGCTCTGCAAAGAGAAAGACATAATAACTCAATGATTTAAATCTCAAGTTCTTGTGAACGATTGGCCTAAAGAAAGTTTTACTCATTACTATGGGTTTCATATGTTGACCGAAAATGACATGCTCTCTAATTATCTAATTTTAATGATAAATTGGAAAAGAGCATGTTTCTTGTCACTGTCCAAGATAAATGTGCTACTATCTATGATTCTATCAGTCATTTTCCACAGGCAATGGTAACCCCAAAGGTAAATTAAGAAATAGTTCATGGGCGCTGGTGGTTTGTTGGAGATTTACAAATGGGTGGCCATTATTTTCGTTAATATTTTACCCAGAGCATAGCGTAGCAGAGCGAGAGGTAAAATAAACGAAAATAATGGACACCCATATGTAAATCGACTACAAACCACCGGACAACATGAATTATTTCGATACTAATATTACATTTCATAATCTGAGCGGACCTATAGTGTACACAGTAACGACAGCCATTACTTCAGATTTACTGACATTTTTGAGCACAAAACATATTGTGACGTCGTCAATTTCAGCTTAAAGACTGTTGTGAAGTCGCTCATTATGTTATTGGAGATTTTCATATGGCTAGTCGTCATGGTTTCCTTTGTTCCCATATTAGAATGTGAAACTACTTATGATTTTATTAGTCATTTTCCCTATAGAATACCAGGTCACAGAAGAAAGAAATAAGTTCAATTTCAATTTAACACAAAACAAAGAATTCCTGTGGCTTGAATTGCCAAACTATATACCTTTACCATGCTATAAATAATTTTTTCAAACAGGAGGCAGATATATGAAGGACCTGGAAAGGGGTACCATATAACTCACCATGTTTAAGGTTCAGACCAATCAAAAAATCATTACTAATTACACAAGCCAAGAAATCTTTTAAGTGGTTTTTAATTTGGTTAGCAGGAAGTAGAATGAGAAATGTTAAAACTTGCCATACAAATATCAAATAATCACTTTATACATATGCTGTGAAATCTTTATATCATTTTTAATATAGCTGGAAACACATCACACAATATAACATCCCTATACAAACTTTGAACAGATATTAAACTGCTTAAATAGCAAGATGTTTTTTGAATCACTTACCCCCCCCCCCCAACAGCAGCTACGAAAATATCTTTAGCATACTCCTAAGATACCATTGAAAGTAAGGGTATAACAAAAGGGTAATTTTTGTGCCAAAAGTAATTTTATTAGTCTTTTTAGTTTTTTGTCATTTATATAATCTATGGAATTGGTTAAAAGATCTTGCTATACACATTTGATACATCTACTAGTAAAATACACCAAATGATTTAGAAGATATGTTATAAGCCAATACTAAGGGGACAAGGAAGAATATTTTGGTGCCAAATAAAAAGTCTTATTACAAAAAATACAAATGTGAAAATAAAGCCTCATCAATCATCGGGAGATGGATAAACCATGTTTACTAGTTTTTAAAAAGAAGGTCACATGCCAAGGTCAAGATCAAATATTTTGGGACCACTTGAAAGGTCTTACCCCAAGAATTACTTATGTGAAATATGAGTGAAATAATTGTCAAATCTCGTATTCCCGAAAAAATAAAATTTTCAATCCCGATTCCCGAAAAATGACAACGCAAATCCTGGATCCCGTTAAGTGTTAATCCCGAATTCCCGATGAATAAAATGTCTGGTCCCGGCGTCCCGTAAAAGGTCCTTCCGCCCCTCAAATATGAACGCAGTTTACAAGATATACAGTGTTAAAGCTTTTGCAAACAAACAGAAAAACCAAAATATATATGCCTTCTGAATTCTCTATTCTTGAGAAAAACTATGTAAAAGGTTTTCAGAATGGATTGACCAACAATTACAGACAAGAATGACAGTAAGAACCAAGATTATGTCAAAATAAAACAAAAACTAGAAATACTGTGAGCATAGCTCACTAAATGATACCCCTGCTTCCCCACATAAGCTACATGGATGGCAGTGTTTAAGTTAGGCTATTGGAAATTGCAAATCAAAAATCAAATCAAAATCTAAAATAGGAGGTGCACTATAACCTTACGTAATACAGTATATCTGAAATTTTTATCAAAATTCCATTCATTGGTTTAGATTGAGTTGCAGATTGCAAT
>MJUU01062647.1:510623-537366 GCA_002080025.1 Modiolus philippinarum
GGATTCAAAACCAACAGACTCACAAATGAGCAATTTGGCTCTGTTAACCTCTAAAATCTGCAAAATCAAAATTCTAAGTATCAGGTGCACAACTACACCAGTTAAACAACATATCCTGAAAGTTTGGTAGGAATCGGACAAGTGGTTTTTGAAGGAGTTGTGGATTCAAAAACTGTCAGGATGACGTAGGACGACGACGACGCAGGACGGCGACGACGACTTAAGACGACAGATAGTAATCCCTATGTGTTGTTTCTGCTTACAGCAGGCGACACAAAAATTAATGTAGAAAATATTGAAGTACAATTATTACCTTCATCACTTTCTTTTTTTCCTTCAGTTAATTCTTGTTTTCTCTTCATTCCTTCCAATGATTTCAACTTGTTTTTCTCTCTATCTTCTTCTTTCTTTTTTACATTTTCCGCTTGCTTTTTCTTTCTTATTTCTTTCAATTTTCTGCCATAAAGAAAGTTTTAAATCAAATAAAGGATCAGTCATAGATGCAAGACAATAACTGATAGTCAATATTCATGGTAACTGGACAGTTATTGAAATGGGGTAACTGTACTGTCATTGGAATGTCTGTATCCATGGTAATTCAACAGTTTTGTCAAGTAACTGATCTGTTGTTTATAAATTGCATTGGAAATGATAAACAGTAAATACATATACATTTTGTAAACCAATTAAATCATTGATACATAATATGCAATACTATAGCTTATTTGGGATTCTGAACAGGGTATACAAATTAATCTTTATATCCCCCCACACACAGAGCTATTTAGGACACAGATAGAAATATGAAACCTGTATCCCCTATTATATTCTACTAGAAATGCTACAATTTTTCTTTTAAAGGGTGCTTTTCTACAACAGGGATATGGTCATAGATCCCCCATCAGGCTACCTAATCAAATTGCAGGACATACCTGGATATTTCACATCAGCAGAATATCTAATAACAACTGCTTCAATTCAAATATCATTAAAGTAACCATGTTTTACCTGTATGTAATGATATTGTAAAAAATTTTCATACATATTCAGTAATCCTTAATTTTGTAAAAAAAAAAAAAAAATGCATGTTATTTTCCAAAATCATTTTCAGTTTTTCAGTAATTCATTGGGAGAGAAAAATAGGGTTATGCATAGTGGTACCAATGGGTAAGTTTTAAGGAAAAGAAAGGTCTCAACCCATTAATGTGCTGGACAAGGAAAGGTGATAGAACAAGTTAAATAAATAAATTTCTCCTGAAATAAATAATTTTCTTCCTGAAAAAGTATCTTTTAAAAGCCCTTAAAAAGCCTTTACAAGAGATATATAGAATCCACAACAGCATCGAGTGAGAAACGACATTTCTACACTAGAGATATTTAAATTTTCAAATTTTTAAAACGCGAGGCTTGCCGATCGTTTAAAATATTTGAAAATTTAACTATCGAGAGTGTAGAAATGTCGTTTCTCACGAGATAAGGTTGTGGATTTTATTTCTCTAATGATTTTAAGGAAATTTTGGACAAAAACATGACCCCCCCTTTTCTGATCATCTGAAATAAATACGTTCTTTAAGTGTGGTCGCCTTTTTTCATGATGTCATAATGGTAGAGTCGGAAAACGGCATACATATTTGACGTCATAATTGAATTTCATCCAATCACTTGCCGAGAAAAACATTCTCTCTAGAGAGGAGAAACGTATTTCTCCAACTGTTCAGGAAACCTGAAAACAGGACAGAAATTAGAGAAATTGGGTTTTATTCTTATAAATAGTATAAAGGGACAAAGTATTTTTTTTCAAGGAGAAAGGACAGAAAGCAGTTTAAATTAGACATGGTGACAATTTCAGACAATTCAAGAAAACACAAATTCCAGAAATACCACTTTTTGAAACCAAGGGTTTCTTACCACCTGATCAGATCAGTAGATTTTTAATATTGAAAAAAAAAACAACTAAAGAAACCTTCCAGGGAAAAAAGAGAGTTGACATCTACAAAATCATCCCGCTCATCACTCAAAATTAACAGAAGTCTTCCCGTCATTCCAGTGATCATTCTGAAGTAACTGTGACAGTGTATATTTTATGTGTAGTATTTTTTTATCTATATTATATATTTTACCACATTTCTTTAGTTTAGAATATAGAGTTATTTACTTTCCTATGACTTTAATGTATGAAGTTAAGTCTGTTGCACTTCATGGATTGCAGTTTTAATTGACAAGTACCGAACTGTCCAACCTATTTCTTATTAATTGTCACACTTGGTTCAACTTTCTCTGGTCAATTCTAATTGGTAAGTATTGACACACTTGAGATAATAGTAATGGTGGTCATATAGAGACTATTTGATAATCCAGAATTTAGTTGTTGATATTACACATTTTTGAACTGATTACACTGATCAGTTAATATGCAATGCATGTAGAGTAATTCAGCCCAAATGATAGTGAGTATGCCCTTAGTTCCATTGAATTGTTAGGTGTAAGATAGTTATGAATGAATCCAAGAATAAACTAGAAAAACTGTGAGCAAAGCTCTCAAAGTATATACCCCCTGCTCCCCCCCCCCCCCCCCAAAAAAAAAGATAAAATCAAAATTTTAAATAGATGGTGCACAATGGCAATGTGTACTGAACACTTAACTGCTTATCACGATCTTTCTCCTGCATTTTATATATACGAACTAGATTTTTCTCCAGGTTTTAAGCTAAGAAAGGGGTTGCGTTTTATATTCCAATGCGTTTTATATTCAACGAAAAACAGTAGTCTTGTAATGGAAATACTGGTGGTTTCAATGTCTCTTGTTACCCAGATTCCATAGATTGGTAAGGGGCATATATTTTATATCAATATGTATTGAAAACACTTAATTTGGTTTACATGTATATTAGAATACATGATGTCAAAATTATCTCCCTTGTTTTGTAAAAGGGATGAGTGTTTTGCATTCATGATTTTTATTTTATCATTAAAAAGTATTTGGTATGAATTACTAAATATATCTATTCACATAACATGACAATAGTCGTGCAATATTATTGCATGTGCAGAAATTAATTGCATTCTCTTTTGGTAATTAACATTACAGCTAATGAACCAGTATTCATGTCAATATTGTTTAAATCAAACAGGGATACTTTATTTTTTACTTAATATATTTTGTTACATTTTACAGGGTTTCATCTTAAATCTATATTCTTGAAGCAGTATTAAAGTGATGTCAATAGAACCCTAGCCTTGTTATTACGGCACGAAATCATGACTGCTTTATAACCTGCACTTCAGTTGTAACACTGGAACTTAATGGACCTTAATAAAGACAGTTACTACCTTTTCTTTTCTCTAAGTGTTTTTATCTGTTGAATCTCTTCCTCTGATTTTGTAATGAACTCATGATACATAACTTCTCCATCACAAATTCCCTCCTCAATCTTTACTAATTGTAGAGTTAGTCTTGGTCCTAATTCTGTTAATCTGAAAAATCATACAATAATTAATCAGTTACATGTAAACAGTAAAAAACATGTTCACATTTCTTTATATCATTTAGTATCCATTTAGGATTGCATCCTAACCTGTCGGACAAAATTCTGCAAGGTAATCAACACAATATTTAGATTGTTTGCATTTTTCAAGTGTCAAATGTGAAGCAGGTCTTGCTTACTCTTCCAGGGAACCTGATGACACTCCTGCTTTTTATTGGTTCATACTGTTAGTGCTTTATTTGTTATGGTGTTTGTATTATGTTCTGTTGTTTAGTCTTTGTCATTTATGTTCTCTGTCTGTATGTGATCCTTATATTTCCTTGTATTCCAGATTTATGATTTTTGGTTGTTGCAATGATATTCATTTGGAATAAAAGAAAATATGTCCATGGGACACAGATGCCCCCGCCATACAGATATATCATCAAACAGGAAGGAGATGAGTAACGGACTTAAAAAGGAGAGACACAGTACAACTCATCATACCAAAGATTCATACCAAATATCAAATCATTCCTGCCTACACAAGCTGAGAAATCTTTGACAAAAATTCTGAACGTACGTATGGACGTAAGGACGTACGGAGAGATGGACGGACGTACTGACATAGGTAAAACTTAATGCCCCCGTCGCCTAACGGCAGGGGCATAAAAATATCTATTCTAAGCAATGAATGAAAAGAAGTTTTATTTGTATATACTTCACATGGCATTCAGTGTAATTATAGGCCTGCTAGTTGTCACATTGACCTGCTAGACACAATATTTAAAGACAACACAGTATTTCCAGAGGTGAAAGTAAGGAATGAGCCAAAATCTAGAAATGAGAAAAAACTTAAGTATTTTTGTGAAGGTATGCATAGGGAAAAAAAACAAGGTTAAAATCCAGAAATCAGGCATTATCTTGAAAACTCTTACCCATTTGATATTAACCAAATGTGGTTACTTTTTCCCTTCCTTTGAATTCAACTCATAATTAATAAATCTTGAAAAGATTATGTTCTTCTCAGACATTTGGGCTGATAAGTGGGATAGTTTTGTCGGATCAAATGAAAATTTCATAAAAAAATTCTTTGTTCCAAAACATCTAATGGAAACCTCAGACAAGCACATAGAAGCAATCAAAGCATGGAATGCTGTTAAGGCAGGTTCCTGGGTATTCCCCGAAGTCCTGTAATTATTACTGTTTTGCTGAAATCTTGGCATGTAATTTCTTCAAGAATTAAAATCCAAAAGTTTTCCTCCCTGGTTTGGGTTGTCTTTTTAGTTTTTGTATGGGTTGTTGGCGATTTAGTTAAAAATCTATTTACATTCTATTGCCTTGTTCCTCTTTGTTGGTAAATGTAAGTAATATATATATATTCCAAACAAGTGTTACACTCGGTGGCTTTATTAATGTTGATATTTATAATGTTGTCACTTTGATGACTATTTGACTGTGATTAAAACAATTACTTGTTTTCATGACTACATTGATATTCACAAGAACGAGATCTGAAGGAACCACCTTTAGAGGATTTTACTCATAACGGCCTTATCACAGGGAGTGGGACTTGCTTCCAGCCTAGAAAAAAAAACTTTTTACTATCAAATGTTTTTTGTAGGCCGTAGCAAGTCCCTTTGGCCTTATCTGGGGACAACACCTTCCAAAACATATTGAATGGGTTGCAGACTTCTTCTTATGATGGATCTCTGTTAGAGCATTCCATATTTGTATTTTTTATCTACATGCACATCAGTTTTTTTTCTATTGGAGCTAAGCACTGGACGCTGAAATGCTTGTAGCCATTTATAATCTTTTAAAGGTTATAACTTCTACTTCTACAAATTTGCGGCCACCATCAAAACACTGATTATTCTGCCACTTTTTGGATGCGCATGTAAAAATTTTCCCCAAATTTAGATCAAAATAAATCACATGCTATACATCTATATACCGTGATGATTAAAAACAGTTATCCATTTGGTGTCAGAATGTAGATCTAGAACTAGATCTACTATGAAATAATATGTATAATTTTATCAGGCCCCTCATGAGTTTTTAACTGAAGTTTTACATTTGACTTTCGTGATCTAGCATGGAGCATTTTCTTATACCTAACTACGATTTAACTTTGGACATGACGGATGACAACGTCTTGCCTTCCTGAATGTGTTCTTGGCGCAGTATACTAACAGATTTCATCCCTGTTTCAACACAACATGAAAAATGAATTACTACAAAAGAAGGAATCACAGCAAGTGATGAAAATTCAGCAAACGAGCGCTTCCCCCTGTTGTAACAACTCAGACTCAGTGACAGTTTGGGACCTTCATGATCCAGTACAAGTGTTGTACTTGATTACGCTTGTGATTAGGAACGCCGTCGGAGATAAATTTAAACCTTCCATGCTTCATTGTTGACATAATTGAGTTATTCTTAAATTTACTTGTATTGGAAGTATTCCATAAAGAACATTCGTTGTAATTTCGGATTATTTTAAAACTTATTTGACCCTTATTTACAACGGGGTATGTCATGCAGGTGTAATTAAGTATGGCCATTAATAGATAAAACAACGTGCCACCTGTCGGGACATTAATAAACAAAACAAAAAAAGACAAGTGAAGACCCTAAAAGATGTCTCGCCCGTCCCTGCTGGCCTCTTACTTGATGTGAAATCTATGTGAACTAATCAGAAAAGTGAACATGCTCACTAGACCGTGAAATTGAGGTCAAGGACAAAAGTCAAGTGCCAGACTGACATGTACTACCCAAGACCAACCTACATACCAACTATTATTAACCTACCACTTCTAGGTATTGAAATATGGACTTAAGCAGAAAAACTTAACATGGCCACTAGACCGTGAAATTGAGGTCAAGGACAAAAGTAAAGTGCCGGACTGACATGTACTACCCAAGACCCACCTGTGTACCAAATATCATTGACCTACCACTTATAGTTACTGAGAAAGTGACCTAATCACAAAAACTTAACATGAAAGTTTACGCCGCCGCCGTCGCCGCCGCCGCCTCCGCCGCCGTCATACTTTGTAAGCATATGTCTCGCTTTCCGCGCCTTTCATCGCGGGCGAGACAAAAACGAAGCTACGGTTTGGTTGATCCTTTTTTTAAG
The DNA here is from genome assembly GCA_002080025.1 of Modiolus philippinarum. Lineage (NCBI taxonomy): Eukaryota > Metazoa > Mollusca > Bivalvia > Mytilida > Modiolidae > Modiolus > Modiolus philippinarum. The sequence continues at coordinate 517,227 of MJUU01062647.1, forward strand.
TAAAGAAGATGTCAATGTAACCATTAAAAGGTTCAAAGTCATATATATTGAAAAATACACACATTTTTACGAGTTACAACAGCGAAAGTAGAAGTTACTACTTATTCATTCATAAAAATTTGTAAAATCACAGCGTGCCGCTGGAAATTTTTATGAATGAACCGAATCGTGAATTTCAAATGTCAATTAAAGTCCTCTGAGATTAAAAAAAACATTGCATCTTTCAAAAGATATTAAATAAATACAATACACACATAAAACAATGTAGTTGATCATGAAATGGACACTGTATCGCCAAACGAATGGATTATTTTTTGTTCCTACATATGAATAGCTGGTAAGCCGTACACGTTTTTTGACGATTGTCTGGATCATTCATGCTCTTTTCATATGAAGGAGTCTCCTAAATGTAAGAGTCTGGTTGAAACAGACTAGTTTCAAGATGGCTTTACACAACAGCTAGAAGGCAGAGACCCTGCCTTATAAATGTTACAACCAGCCAATGGAACACGGCTGCATTTTGATATTCCTTTTCTGTCAATTGTTGATGTTATCATTTATCTGCAATATGTACATTTTTCTCTTTGATCTTACTGACTCATATTGTCAGTATCTCCGTACTGACCTGATACAAGAAAATATCAGGCAATGATGTCACGAATATGACGTCATGATTCTAAACATAGGTAATCAAGGATTACAAAGTTCGCCTCGTTATAGCATGTTGTCGCAGCAACCAAATTTTGCCTGGATACTGACATACTATCAAAACTGCATGCACATGCACACATGCAAGATGATCCTACTATGTACAGTACCTGAGATCTGATCCCTGACAAGATCTTGACCAAATTTTGCCTGGATGCTGACCTACAATCAGAGATGCATGCATGTGCAAGGTTAGATGATCCTACCATGTACAGTTACTGAGATATCAACTCAGATGTAAACTCCAACGTAAGTCAGTCAAGCAGAAAATGTAGGTCAAACTGACTAAATTTTGCCTGGATGCTGACCTACCATCAGAGATGCATGCATGTGCAAGGTTAGATGATCCTACCATGTACAGTGACTGAGATATCAACTCAGATGTAAACTCAGATGTAAGTCAGTCAATTTTGCCTGGATGCTGACCTACCATCAGAGATGCATGCATGGGCAAGGTTAGAGGATTGTACCATGTACAGTGATCTAGATCTGAACTCGGACATAAACTTGAATGTAAGTCACTCTAGCGGAATTGTAGGTCAAAGTGACCTAATTTTGCCTGGATGCTGACCTACCATCAGAGATGCATGCATGTGCAAGGTTAGATGATCCTACCATGTACAGTGACNTACCAAATATCATTGACCTACCACTTATAGTTACTGAGAAAGTGACCTAATCACAAAAACTTAACATGAAAGTTTACGCCGCCGCCGCCGCCGCCGCCGCCGCCGTCATACTTTGTACGCATATGTCTCGCTTTCCGCGCCTTTTGTCGCGGGCGAGACAAAAACGAAGCTACGGTTTGGTTGATCCTTTTTTTAAGTATAGAAGATGTCAATGTAACCATTAAAAGGTTCAAAGTCAAGCGGAAAATGAGGTTCAAAGTGACCTAATTTTGCCTGGATGCTGACCTACCATCAGAGATGCATGCACATGCACAGTTAGATGATCATACAATGTATAGTTACTGAGATATGAACTTGGATGTAAATTCAAATGCAAGCCACTCAAGAGGAAAATATAGGTCAGAGAGACCTAATTTTCTCGGAGGCTGTGAGATAGCCCAAGATGCACCTGCATTCAAAGTTTGATGACCCTACCCTGCATAGTTACCAAGATATATACCCAAATGCGGATGTGGACGAAGACGTGGACGTGGACGCCGGGGGTACTCCAATAGTCCCCCTCAACTTCGTTGAGGCGAACTAATGACGTTCATGATAAAAACAATAACGGTAGTTTTGAAAGTCTCAACAGAATCACAGCTCTTCTTATCATACTCAACACTGTGATATTTTCTCTACCTTCAAAACTACCATTATTCTATATTTCTATCTTTGTTAAATTTTTACATTAGTAGCAGACAATTATTGGCCACATGTTATTGCATGGCCATATCTAAGTGTTAAACAACATTTTTACTTCTCAAATGAAGATCAAGGGCATAATAAATTACGGAACATTGAAAGTGTCACAATTTCATGTCAAACCATTAAGCCAATATATTGGCATTTTATGTCAGACTTGGCATTTTTTTTTTTTTGGCTAAACCGTCACTTTTAAAGAACTCTGTCTTGGTGTTTCAAATATTTATAATTTAAACAATGAATCACCCTATTTACTTTTTGTGCTGACCATTTAATCTGTGCAATATTTCTAACATCTTTGTAATCTGATCTACATATAATAAGGACTTTTTATAAGAGTATGGAATACATCATTCATATGGAGTTCAAATCAAATCTACCAGAGTCTCAGGGGGAAGGATTTTGGATTTTAGATGAATGCTTACTACGGATAACAACCACCACTAAGTGAGGATAATACACGTAGTAGTTCATGACTCATTAGTTCATGACTCATTGGACAGTTGAGCTAAAAATAAAAGATTAGGCCTCCTAAGAACTACAAAAAATACTTTTGTTGGAATAGTGTTTTTCTTGACTAACACCATAAAATCAAAACCAGGTTTAAATGGGGAAATTACCAATCATTTTCTATTTGCATGTTTCGATGACATTTCAGCACTGTTCACAAGTTTTTGGGGGACGGACAAACGGACACACGACTGAGAATATCACATAATACCCTGCCACTACGTGTGGCTGGTATAATAAAGCCAACCTGATTGCACTTTTAGTAGCTTTAATGTTTCCTCTACTACCAATTTGTTGTGGTAATACAACTTCATTGTGTTCTCCGTCTAATTCAGCTTCACTGTCTGATAAATATCCAGCTCTGTAAGTATATATAGATAATAGGTTTTATCATACAATAAAGTAAACATTCTAAATAATTCAAAACTTCAGAGTTCTCGACTCGTGTCAGTTTTGCCCAAGGTCAAACAAATGTTTGTTTGGACTGATAAACTTTCTTACTTGTCAGTCCAAATGTCCGACAAGTTCAAAATCTTTTCAAGAACTCTGGTATTTAATAAAAGAACACATGGAAACAGCGAACCAATGTTAACTTATTACACCTAAGCTCTAAACCTTTAGCATGAACAAATTTGAAACAGCATGAAATTATAGCATGATTATACAAAGCTTGTGATAAAAATTTCATACATGTTTCATTCAGTGATAAATTACTCTATGAATCACCATCACAGTGTCCAAAGAACTGTGATACAAAACATGGAAGTTTTATCCTGAAAAGTCTGAAACATATGGCATGATAATACAACAAAGATTCATATTAGTATCATTTTATAATCATTGCAAAGAAAAATTTGACAAAATCACTCGATAACGCTACAAGATAAAGTCAGTAAATTGGAAATAGAATCTTGGCAGTTCTAAATTCATCCCACATCATAGCATGACCAAACAAACTTTCTGACAAAATTCCAGGATTAAATCAATTGCTTCAGTAGCTACAAAGATTATCAAAATATATTTTCTCATACAAGGGTCCAGTGTTAAGATATGTTTTTAATAGTGGCCATGCTTGTCATTGGTTCACAATGAATAACTAAATACCGAAGTTACTGTGAATTTAGTTTTTGCATATGCGTATTTCGACAACTTATGTCTCTTCAGTGCAGATAACATTTAAACGTTTGGAAAACCATCAACTCAAAGATGTTGATAAAACTGAAAGAGAACAAATTACCAATATGATCTAAATGTAAAGCCTAAATTAGCTAAGGACAGAGCTTTGCATGAGGGATATACTCCTTAGTTTCCAATAAAATTTACAAAAATTTAGATATTGCAAGGTTACAAATAGAAATGAAATAAGCACTTTTAGTACAAAACCTTCCATTCATAATTACACTATTGTTTGGTTTCTCTCCCTTCAGTAGTTTCAGAGGAATGATCAAAATAATGATGATGTTCCATTGGGTCAATGAATTATTACATGTATGTTCAGCCTTGGCACTTACCGTAGTTTGTTGTCAGATCAGAACAAAGTTCAGGACCCCTTTAACATTTGGGTCAATTTGTGCAAGTATTGAAATGTCAGAATGACCTGCAAGTGATTGTGTGTAATTATAATTTAGGGAAAGGGATATCAAAATTAGGTTAATCAACCAATAACCAAGGTCTAAAAGGGGGGTTAATTTAAAAGTATAAAAATAATTTTACCATGTTAATCTGTAATATCTGCATATTCATTTTGACTGTGTTTTCATTTGCAAATTCCAACTAGAGGCTCAGAGACTGAGCCTGTATCGCTCACCTGACAAAATGCTTCTATGCCATGCATGACCAAAAATGATGTTTTTTTACCAATGGGGTCTAATGTTTAGCTATGTTCTCAAGTAGCACCCGTGTTTTTTGTCTGATCCTATTAAAATTAGCAATTTTTGCAAAGGACCTTCTATACATTTAGTTAAATTTGTTTTAATTGTTTCAGAGAAGATGATGAAAAGGATGGTTTTCTCATACTGGGGTTCAATGTGAATCTATGTTCTGCACTTGAGGCTATGTATTTTGTCGGATCGAAATGAATTGAGCAATTTTTGTAAAGTACCTTCCGTACATCATTCCTGTAAAGTTTGGTTGAATTTGTTTCAGTGGTTTCAGAAAAGAAGATGAAAATGTGATTTTCCGATAGGGTCCAATGATAAACTATGTTCCATGTTGGCGGCCATGTTTTATAACTGATTGTAACAAAATGAGCAATCTTTGTTTAGGACCTTCAATACATCATTCCTGTAAAGCTTGGTTGAATTTGCTTCAGCTGTTTCAGAGGAGAAGATGAAGCATAATTTTTCCTATAGGGTCCAATGTTAAACCTAAGTTCAACACTGGCGGCCATGTCTTTTTTTTTCAGATCAGAAAACCAGAGGCTCCCAGGAGCCTGTATCGCTCACCTGGCTTTCAGTTGCCACAATCAAGGTAACATTGTAAGTTATACAGTTGATCTTCAGTTTCTCAAACTTTCGTAGCTCCAATACTCCAATATCTTGAACTGTTTTTTAAAGTCTGATCATTTTTTACTATATTTCTTTGTTGGGCTTTTTTGACAAAAAATGTTTTTGCTAAGGACCACGTTTGACATCAGTTTTGAAGTCGAGATGTCATTTTGTTAATGGCAGTCAACAAACAGTTTTCAACATCAGTTTTGAAGTCGCATCATCAATATCTACTTGGAAATTAAATTTCATTGAAATCAGACAATGTTGAATTTTCCCGCCTTTTTTGGTGGCCATTTTGAAAATGGCAGTCAATGAACAATTTCAACACCAGTTTTGAAATCGCAACATCAATATCTATTTGGAAACCAAATTTCATTGAAATCTGACAATGTTGACTTTTCCCGCCTTTTTTGGCGGCCATTTTGAAAATGGCGGTCAACAAACAATTTTCAACACCGGTTTTGAAGTCGCAACATCAATTATTTGGAAACCAAATTTCATTGAAATCGGACAATGTTGAATTTTCCCGCCGTTTTGAAAATGGCGGTCAAGGTACAATTTTTAACATCAGTTTTGAAGTCAGCACAGCATGGCAAACATTTCATCAATTTACACTTAATCTTCATCTTCTATAGTTTTGGAAATAAAAGATGAAAAATTCAAAAATTTTAAAAATTTGGTGAAAAAAGGGCAATAACTCCTACAAGGGTTTATGGATTTTCTACAAAATTTTAGCATGGGTAGATCTTGATATGCTGAACATTTTTGCAGTTTACACTTGACCTCTATCTGTTACACTTTTTGAAATAAAAAATGCCAAAATTTTGAAAATTTTACGGAAAAAGGGCCATAACTCCGAGATAGGTTTTCAGATTTTCGTCAAAATTACATAGTGGATAGATCTCATCATGCTGATCATTTTAAGACTGTCAGATTTTTGATATCTGTAACGGTTTTCGAGTTATTAGCCAAAAACTTCAATTTACCCCTATGTTCTATTTTTAGCAATGGCGGCCATGTTGTTTGACAGAGGGACAAACTGAACATCAGTTTGAGAAGTCATACCCTGATGATGATTCAGGCCAAGTTTGGTTACATTTGGCCCAGTGGTTTCAGAGGAGAAGATTTTTGAAATTGTTGACAGACAGACAGACAGACGGACGGACAGACGGACAGTCGGACGACGGACGCATAGTGATGGCAAAAGCTCACATGGCCTTGTAGGCCAGGTGAGCTAAAAATGAGCCATCGTTGTAAAGGACCTTCCATACATCATTCCTGTAAAGTTTGGTTGAATTTGCTTCAGTGCTTTTAGAGCAGAAAATGAAAATGTGATTTTCCCTTAGGGTCCAATGTTGAACCATGTTCTGTGCTGGCGGCCATGTTTTTTGTTGGATCGGAATGAAATGAGCAATCTTTGTACAAAACCATCCATACATCATTCCTGTAAAGTTTGGTTGAATTTGCTTCAACTGTTTCAGACCAGAAGATGAAAATGTGATTTTTCCATTAGTATCCAATGCTAAACCTAATTTCCAAGTTGGCGTCCATGTTTATGATTGAATCAGAACGAAATGAGCAATCTTTGTAAAGGACCTTCCATACATCATTCCTGTAAAGTTTGGTTGAATTTGCATCATCCGTTTCAGAGCAGCCATGTTTTTTTTTGTCATATCGGAATGAAATGAGCAATCTTTGCTAAGGACCTTTGGTACATCATTCCTGATGAAGATGAAAATGTGATTTTTCCCATAGGGTCCAATGTTAAACCTAAGTTCCGCACTGGCGGCCATTTTTTTATCAGATGGGAAGGAAATGAGAGATGTTTGTAAAGGACCTTCCGTACATCATTCCTGTAAAGTTTGACTGAATTTGCTTCTGGTTTCAGAGGAGAAGATGAAAATGTGATTTTACCATAGGGTCCTATGTTAAACCATGTTCCCTGCTGGCGGCCATGTTTTTTGTCTGATCGGAACGAAATGAGCAATCTACATTGAGGACCTTTATTACATCATTCCAGTAAAGTTTGGTTCAATTGGCTTCAGCCGTTTCAGAGCAGAAGATGAAAATGCGATTTTTTCCATAGGGTCCAATGTTAAACCTGAGTTCCGCGCTGGCGGCCATGTTTTTTATCGGATCGGAACGAAATGAGCAAAGTTTGTAAAGGATCTTCCATACATCATTCCTGTAAAGTTTGATTGAATGTGCTTCAGCGGTTTCAGAGGAGTAGTTGAAAATGAGATTTTTCCATAGGGTCCTATGTAAACCATGTTCTGTGCTGGCGGCCAAGTTTTTAGTTGGATCAGAACAAAATGAGCAATCTTTGTTAAGGACCTTTAGTACATCATTCCTGTAAAGTTCAGCTGTTTCAGAGCAGAAGATGAAAATGTGATTTTTCCCATAGGGTCCAATGTTAAACCTAAGTTCCGTCTGGCGGCCATGTTTTTCATTGGATCGGAACGAAATGAGCAATCTTTGTAAAGGACCTTTAGTACATAATTCCTGTAAAGTTTGGTTGAATTTGCTTCAGTGGTTTCAGAGGAGAAGATGATTATGTGAAAAGTTAACAGACAACGGACGGACGGACGACGGACGCCAAGTGATGGCAAAAGCTCACACTAACCCTTCGGGTCAGGTGAGCTAAAAAATTTTTTTTAAATCTACATGCCCTTTTTACACATGAACTAGACTTTTTATGGTTCTTTCCTTAGAGAAAAGAACTGCATTTAATTCACCAGTGTGGATAATACATACCAAAATTCTATAAATTCTGTGTATTTGGAGCTGGAAATAATTTTTTTGCCAGATCAGAACTTTGACAAGGACCTCTAATACATCATGTTCAAAATGGAGGACATTTTCCTTTTTTTTTATCTGAACATATTATACTTTGGTGATTATGTTAATTAATATAATGGATCACAACAAAATCATTTATTTTTAAGAAAAGAAACAGGGAAAACTGCATCATACCATAATATGACAGTAATTTTGCAGCCAAAGCTAAATTTAAATTCTTGCAGNATACATCATTCCTGTAAAGCTTGGTTGAATTTGCTTCAGCTGTTTCAGAGGAGAAGATGAAGCATAATTTTTCCTATAGGGTCCAATGTTAAACCTAAGTTCAACACTGGCGGCCATGTCTTTTTTTTTCAGATCAGAAAACCAGAGGCTCCCAGGAGCCTGTATCGCTCACCTGGCTTTCAGTTGCCACAATCAAGGTAACATTGTAAGTTATACAGTTGATCTTCAGTTTCTCAAACTTTCGTAGCTCCAATACTCCAATATCTTGAACTGTTTTTTAAAGTCTGATCATTTTTTACTATATTTCTTTGTTGGGCTTTTTTGACAAAAAATGTTTTTGCTAAGGACCACGTTCGACATCAGTTTTGAAGTCGAGATGTCATTTTGTTAATGGCAGTCAACAAACAATTTTCAACATCAGTTTTGAAGTCGCATCATCAATATCTACTTGGAAATGAAATTTCATTGAAATCGGACAATGTTGAATTTTCCCGCCTTTTTTGGCAGCCATTTTAAAAATGGCCGTCAACGAACAATTTTTAACATCAGTTTTGAAGTTATGACATCAAGACCAATTTGGAAACCAAATGTCATTGAAATCGGACAATGTTGAATTTTCCCGCCTTTTTTGGCGGCCATTTTGAAAATGGCAAATGGCCGTCAATGAACAATTTCAACACCAGTTTTGAAGTCGCAACATCAATATCTATTTGGAAACCAAATTTCATTGAAATCTGACAATGTTGACTTTTCCCGCCTTTTTTTGCGGCCATTTCGAAAATGGCGGTCAACTTACAATTTTCAACACCGGTTTTGAAGTCGCAACATCAATTATTTGGAAACCAAATTTCATTGAAATCGGACAATGTTGAATTTTCCCACCTTTTTTGGCGGCCATTTTGAAAATGGCGGTCAACAAACAATTTTCAACACCAGTTTTGAAGTCGCAACATCAATATCTGTTTGGAAACCAAATTTCATTGAAATCGGACTATGTTGAATTTTACCGCCTTTTTTTGGCAGCCATTTTGAAAATGGCGGTCAAGGTACAATTTTTAACATCAGTTTTGAAGTCACGACAGCATGGCAAACATTTCATCAATTTACACTTAATCTTCATCTTCTATAGTTTTGGAAATAAAAGATGAAAAATTCGAAAATTTTAAAAATTCGGTGAAAAAAGGGCAATAACTCCCACAAGGGTTTATGGATTTTCTTCAAAATTTCAGCATGGGTAGATCTTGATATGCTGAACATTTTTGCAGTTTACACTTGACCTCTATCTGTTACACTTTTTGAAATAAAAAATAAAAAATGCCAAAATTTTGATAATTTTACGGAAAAAGGGCCATAACTCCGAGATGGGTTTTCAGATTTTCGCCAAAATTACACAGTGGATAGATCTCATCATGCTGATCATTTTTACCCCCATGTCATATTTTTGATATCTGTAATGGTTTTCGAGTTATTAGCCAAAAACAGCAATTTACCCCTATGTTCTATTTTTAGCAATGGCGGCCATGTTGTTTGACAGAGGGACAAACTGAACATCAGTTTGAGAAGCCATACCCTGATGATAATTCAGGCCAAGTTTGGTTACATTTGGCCCCGTGGTTTCAGAGGAGAAGATTTTTGACAGACAGACAGACGGACGGACTGACGGACGGACGGACGGACGGACGACGGACGCATAGTGATGGCAAAAGCTCACATGGCCTTTTAGGCCAGGTGAGCTAAAAATGAGCCATCATTGTAAAGGACCTTCCATACATCATTCCTGTAAAGTTTGGTTGAATTTGCTTCAGTGCTTTTAGAGCAGAAAATGAAAATGTAATTTTCCCTTAGGGTCCAATGTTGAACCATGTTCTGTGCTGGCGGCCATGTTTTTTGTTGGATCGGAATGAAATGAGCAATCTTTGTACAAGACCATCCATACATCATTCCTGTAAAGTTTGGTTGAATTTGCTTCAACCGTTTCAGACCAGAAGATAAAAATGTGATTTTTCCATTAGTATCCAATGCTAAACCTAATTTCCAAGTTAGCCATGTTTATGATTGAATCAGAACGAAATGAGCAATCTTTGTAAAGGACCTTCCATACATCATTCCTGTAAAGTTTGGTTGAATTTGCATCATCCGTTTCAGAGCAGAAGATGAAAATGTGATTTTTTCCATAGGGTCCAATGTCAAACCTAAGTTCTGCGCTGGCGGCCATGTTTTTTTTTGTTATATCAGAATGAAATGTGCAATCTTTGTTAAGGACCTTTAGTACATCATTCCTGTAAAGTTTGGTTCAATTTGCTTCAGCTGTTTCAGAGCAGAAGATGAAAATGTGATTTTTCCCATAGGGTCCAATGTTAAACCTAAGTTCCGCACTGGCAGCCATGTTTTTTATCAGATGGGAAGGAAATGAGCGATGTTTGTAAAGGACCTTCCGTACATCATTCCTGAAAAGTTTGATTGAATTTGCTTCTGGTTTCAGAGGAGAAGATGAAAATGTGATTCTACTATAGGGTCCTATGTTAAACCATGTTCCGTGCTGGCAGCCATGTTTTTTGTCTGATCGGAACGAAATGAGCAATCTACATTGAGGACCTTAAGTACATCATTCCTGTAAAGTTTGGTTCAATTGGCTTCAGCTGTTTCAGAGCAGAAGATGAAAATGTGATTTTTCCCATAGAGTCCAATGTTAAACCTAAGTTCCGTACTGGCAGCCATGTTTTTTATCGGATCACAAGGAAATGAGCCATGTTTGTAAAGGACCTTCCATACATCATTCCTGAAAAGTTTGATTGAATTTGCTTTAGTGGTTTCAGAGGAGAAGATGAAAATGTGATTTTCCCATAGGGTCCTATGTTAAACTATGTTCCATGCTGGCCACCATGTTTTTTGTCGGATCGGAATGAAATGAGCCATCTTTGTTAAGGACCTTTAGTACATCATTCCTGTAAAGTTTGGTTCAATTGGCTTCAGCCGTTTCAGAGCAGAAGATGAAAATGTGATTTTTCCCATAGGGTCCAATGTTAAACCTGAGTTCCGCACTGGCGGCCATGTTTTTTATTGGATCGGAACAAAATGAGCAAAGTTTGTAAAGGATCTTCCATACATCATTCCTGTAAAGTTTGATTGAATTTGCTTCAGCGGTTTCAGAGGAGTAGTTGAAAATGTGATTTTTCCATAGGGTCCTATGTTAAACCATGTTCTGTGCTGGCGGCCATGTTTTTAGTTGGATCGGAACAAAATGAGCAATCTTTGCTAAGGACCTTTAGTACATCATTCCTGTAAAGTTTGGTTCAATTTGCTTCAGCTGTTTCAGAGCAGAAGATGAAAATGTGATTTTTCCCATAGGGTCCAATGTTAAACCTAAGTTCCGCCTGGCGGCCATGTTTTTCATTGGCTTGGATAGAAATGAGCAATGCTTGTAAAGAACCTTCCATACATCATTCCTGAAAAGTTTGATTGAATTTGCTTCAGTGGTTACAGAGGAGAAGATGAAAATGTGATTTTCCCATAGGGTCCTATGTTAAACGATGTTCCGTGCTGGTGGCTATGTTTTTCGTCGGATCAGAACGAAATGAGCAATCTTTGTTAAGGACCTTTAGCACATCATTCCTGTAAAGTTTGGTTCAATTGGCTTCAGCTGTTTCAGAGCAGAAGATGAAAATGTGATTTTTTCCATAGGGTCCAATGTTAAACCTAAGTTCCGCGCTGGCGGCCATGTTTTTTATCGGATCGGAACAAAATGAGCAATCTTTGTAAAGGACCTTTAGTACATCATTCCTGTAAAGTTTGGTTGAATTTGCTTCAGTGGTTTCAGAGGAGAAGATGATTATGTGAAAAGTTAACAGACGATGGATGGACGGACGACGGACGCCAAGTGATGGCAAAAGCTCACACTGACCCTTTGGGTCAGGTGAGCTAAAAAGTTGAAAAAAAACCTTTTAAGGCCCTATCAAGTTAATTTGTAGATTCTCATCCACCTGTAACAAAAAATCTGGTGTGGGTGATGGAGTTTCATTATTTTTTTTTTAACTAATTTTCACTAAAATTGATAGGAATTTAAAGAAAATTTCTGAATAATTGAAATAAAAAAAATAATTGAAGTTGGAAAAAGTGGAGTGGATGGGGATGAGAATCTATTAATTAATTTGATGTGGCCTACAAGGAAAGATACAGTAATTCCACTAAATTTAATCAAAAAACACATTGTATTCTTTTTAATTAAGTTAACAAGGAACTCACGATTTTTTCAAGCATTATTGAACAGAACACTTTTTTGAAAATCTACATGCCCTTTTTACACATGAACTAGACTTTTTATGGTTCTTTTCCTTAGAGAAAAGAACTGCATTTAATTCACCAGTGTGGATAATACATACCAAAATTCTATAAATTCTGTATATTTGGAGCTGGAAATAATTTTTTTGCCTGATCAGAACTTTGACAAGGACCTCTAATACATCATGTTCAAAATGGAGGACATTTTCCTTTTTTTTATCTGAACATATTATACTTTGGTGATTATGTTAATTAATATAATGGATCACAACAAAATCATTTATTTTTAAGAAAAGAAACAGGGAAAACTGCATCATACCATAATATGACAGTAATTTTGCAGCAAAAGCTAAATTTAAATTCTTGCAGCTGGCTTCTACAACAATCCAGACTTGCCTACCCCACTTGGTCTAAAATAGTAAGTTACTTGATCAAAAATCGTAATCTGAGATGAAAAATAGTAAGGCCCTTTTTAATGTAAAAAATGTGTTTTAATACAGAAATTTAACCCTTCAGTGAAAGGCACATTATGTAGTTACGCATTAATCCAACCAAGAATACTTTTTTCCTTGGATGGAAACCTAGAATTCTTGCCTTAAAGATCATTTTCACATTCTTTTTATAACTGGAAATGCCAATTTTAACAATAAGTTACGAAACCGCATTGAAATGACGAACCGGAACTGAACATTATCCGGAAATGCAGCAAATTGACCAAATCGTAAGGAAATGGTGAACCATCTAAGGGCGTAAGATGACTTTGAAACTAGTAAGCCTTACGCCAAAATCGTAAGGGTAGGCAAGTCTGACAATCCCTCCCTCCAGCAGGTGTAAATGTTTTTTACATTTTGGTTATGACCCTAACACTGCGGATGTGAGTTCTTTGTTGCAGTTTGTGTATTCACCTCAATGTACTTGTAAAAAAATTGCATCCCTGATATCAACTCTGTATCATTCTTTTAAATGTCTGAGATACAGCGATAAAAAATTCATTCTCTCGTGATTCAACCTCATTACCTATTCCAAGCACGAATATTTATTTGTGGTACTCAACAAGACTTTGAAGCTGGAGTTAGATATGAACAAGTTGCATCTCTTTCACGGGAATTTCATTGATTGAGCAAAAAGTAATAGCACATCACTCATCATGTGTTATCACTTTTTCAATGTTTCTATTGGACCACTGTAAGATCTCATTTGCAGTGATTAATGTTGCCTAGTAACAGTGTTGTTATTCTAAACAAAAACAGTGACATCACAAGCAAGCAATCACAGAACAGCAGTTCAGCACCAAACATATACTGCATTTATTTATGAAAATCATAATAGAAATAGTTTTAATAACTCGAAAGAATTGAATATCACTTGCTATCAACTTTCGTTATGTACTTTCAAATATAATAAACTTGCCAAAGGCTCGTTTATTATATATTGAAATTACATAACTCTGATATCCAGCGATATACAATTCTTTCTTGTTAAGAAAACTATTATTACACCATCTGATAGTGTATAAACTCACTTTGTAATGTATTCACTGACATCACTGTATTTACTCATATCAGGAACTGTAGCTTTAATTAACTTCTTCACACTTCTACTCATACCCACTGGTACAACTCTTATGTTACTGTGAATAATTAAAACTTTTATTACTACGATTGATTACCTCTTAGACATACAAAAATTCATTGATTTAAGAAATCATTCATGGGAGCTTGAATATATACTGATTTTACCAAGGGTTGGCCCTTAATGGCAAATATTTTACCCTGAGCACCAGTAAGGGCTAAAATACTGACTATAAAAGGCCAACCCATGTTTAAATCAGTATATATTCAAGCTCCCATGAATTATTTCCATTCTAATGTGACAGATAAAAGTGAATTTTTGAAATGAAGCACTAATAGGTAAAGACAAATAATGGATGTCCGCTAATTGAACATGTAGAAATAAACAAAAAATATTTAAAAACAACACAGAATTAAGTATTTATTTTATGTGGACATGCCAAAATTCAATCATACAAAGCAAGAAAGTATAAGATATCGCTATATTTACATGTGCATTCACTTTTTTTTTAACACCATATTTATATGTAGGTGATTTTTGAAATACTGTAATTGTACTTATATTCGTGGGTACTTATATTCGCGGGTACTTATTTTTACAAGGAGTCCTTTCAAGCCAAGTTTGCATGTATTTAATTTCCCTGAAGTGGGTTCTTTCCTGATGACTGTAATGTTTAATCATTACATTTGCGGGTACTTATTTTCGCAGAAAGTTGCTGACAGCGAAATTCGTGAAAATACCTACAATTACAGTATATAATAATTTTACCACTGTTAGGAACAAAAACTGTTTTTGACACAATATTTACTAATTTTACCAAGGGTTGGCCCTTATGCCGAATATTTTACCCCAAGCGACAGTGAGAGGTAAAATATCGACATAAAGGACCAACCCCTGGTAAAATCAGTATATTTTCAAGCTCCCAGGAATTATTTCGATTCTAATAGGACAAAATTAAAGTAGCCATAACAAAATTTGCCCTGACTTTTCTCCAAATATCTTATTAAGTAAATGTTAAAGGATGACATGGTATACACCAATGGAAAGCTAATTTTTTGCCGCTTCATGCCATCCATTACCATAATTTTACAACAAAGGGTTAAAAAGTTTTCCATTACCCTTCTATGTTATTTTAACAGAAAATTTGAGTCGAAAGCAGAGGGAGTACACCTGGTTAATTCAACACCTGTATTTATTGTTATAATGCCCTGGGGTCTATCGATTAATCAAAACATGTGGGTCGGGAGTTAATCTCGATCGCGAAGCAAAAAATTAATTATGCAATTACTTGACAAAGTGTCAACAAAAACTTTATACCTGTAAACAAATTTATTTTAATAAAAGTAGATGGTACAATGTAACTGTATATTGGTTCTGCAAATTTTATTCTCAGATTTACCCAAACATTTTTATGTTAATTAGTAAACAAATCAAAATTCTTTTTGTTCATTGGCCACCCGAATAAACAACAAACAAGCACCCTATATGCATATAAGTTATCGATCGGCAATCCATTTGGTGTCTTTTTATTGGTTTGTTGGTTTACGTAAATCATTCATCACATACTCCCACATCGAATTTTTCTTTAAAATTTGAGTGAAATTAACAAGAAGGTCTATGGAAAATATTTTTATTTGAACTTTGATTATTTGGGTAAATATACCAAGAGTAGCGGCAAAAAATTAGTAAATGATACATATATAAGGGTCTTATTTAAAACAAAATAGCTACAGTGATTTAAGCTGCGGCAAATTTCATTGTGAGTACTTTAGTAAAGTTTTTAAGTGAAGCACCCTTAGGTAAAGAAAACAATCGCTGTTCCATCAACTGAACATACTACCAGAGCTGAAAAATATATATAAATTTGATGATATTTTTGTATCAAATATTTTTGTTTGGACATGAAAGTTATAAGCAACACAAAATTGAAAGTGGGAATTTTTACAGGCACAATTATTTCAATTTCCAATTGCATGTTTACATGTGAAGATATTGGAACAGCCTTAAATATATAGTGATTTAACCACAGGTTAGGACACAAAGCATTTACAGAGTAAGTATCTTTAAAGGTCAATAGTAACACAATATATAGGCTGTTTTTGATGTCAGATCAAATTGCTTGTGAAGAAAGCCGTGTTAAAAGTCTACATAGAATACTCACTAATGTCTGAAGTCAACTGTTTTTGTTTCTTGGTTGTAATTGACTAGGACACATCTCCTGATCTGATTCAGTTTAACCTGAAAAAAAAATTCTCCAGTGGTGAAGTAAATAGCGAGGACTGAATAAACAAGTATCTGCTTTTATTAACTGGAGGCTCAGACACTGAGCCTGTATTGCTCACCTGACAAAATGCTGAACAGCAGGATTTTTCGATGTTCTGTATGGTGGCCATGTTTTTTATGTGAATTTCCCATAGGGCCAAAATAAACTTTGGTTCTGTGCTGGCGGCCATGTTTTTCATTGGATCAAATCAAAATGAGCAATCTTTGTTAAGGACTTTCAGTTCATCATTCCTGTAAAGTTTGGTTGACTTTGCTTCAGCGGTTTCAGAGGAGAAGAAGAAAATGTAAATGTTCCCAAAGGTCCAATGTTAAGCCTTAGTTCCGTGCTGGGAGCCATGTTTTTTGGATGGAAACGAAATGAGCAATTTTTGTAAAGGACCTTCCATACATCATTCCTGTAAAGTTTGGTTGAATTTGCTTCAGTTGTTTCAGAGGAGAAGATGAAAATATGAATTTCCCATAGGGATAATGTTAAACTATCTTCCATGCTGGCAGCTATGTTTTTTATCAGTGGTTTCAGAGCAGAAGATGAAAATGTGATTTTTCCCATAGGGTCCAATGTTAAACCTAAGTTCCGCGCTGGCGGCCATGTTTTTTGTCAGATCAGAACGAAATGAGCAATCTTTGTAAAGGACCTTCCATACATCATTCCTGTAAAGTTTGGTTGAATTTGCTTCAGTTGTTTCAGAGGAGAAGATGAAAATGTTAATTTCCCATAGGGATAATGTTAAACTATCTTCCATGCTGGCAGCCATGTTTTTTATCAGTGGTTTCAGAGCAGAAGATGAAAATGTGAATTTTTCCATAGGGTCCAATGTTAAACCATGTTCCGTGCTGGCGGCCATGTTATTTGTCGGATCGGAACGAAAGGAGCAATCATTGTTAAGGACCTTCCATATATCATTCCTGTAAAGTTTGGTTGAATTTGCTTCAGTTGTTTCAGAGGAGAAGATGAAAATGTGAATTTCCCATAGGGATAATGTTAAACTATCTTCCATGTTGGCAGCCATGTTTTTTATCAGTGGTTTCAGAGCAGAAGATGAAAATGTGATTCTTCCCATAGGGTCCAATGTTAAACCTAAGTTCCGCGCTGGGAGCCATGTTTTTTGTCAGATCGGAACGAAATAAGCAATCTTTGTAAAGGACCTTCCATACATCATTCCTGTAAAGTTTGGTTGAATTTGCTTCAGTTGTTTCAGAGGAGAAGATGAAAATGTGAATTTCCCATAGGGATAATGTTAAACTATCTTTCATGCTGGCAGCCATGTTTTTTATCAGATCAGAACGAAATGAGCAATCTTTGTTCAGGACCTTTAGTACATCATTCCTGTAAAGTTCAGTTGAATTTGCTTCAGCGGTTCAGAGGAGAAGAAGAAAATGTTAATTTTTCCATAGGGTCCAATGTAAAACCTAAGTTCTGCGCTGGCGGCCATGTTTTTTATCGGATCAGAAAGAATTGAGCAATCTTTGTAAAACACCTTCCATACATCATTCCTGTAAAGTTTGGTTAAATTTGCTTCAGTGGTTTCAGAGGAGAAGATGAATATGTGAATTTCCCATAGGGCCAATGTTAAACTATGTTTCGTGCTGGCGGCCATGTTTTTGATCGGATCAGAACGAAATGAGCTATCTTTGTTAAGGACCTTTAGTACATCATTCCTGTAAAGTTTGGTTGCATTTGCTTCAGTGATTTCAGAGGAGAAGAAGAAAATGTGAATTTTTCCATAGGGTCCAATGTTAAACCATGTTCTGTGCTGGCGGCCATGTTATTTGTCGGATCGGAACAAAATGAGCAATCATTGTTAAGGACCTTGAGAACATCATTCCTGTAAAGTTTGGTTGAATTTGCTTCAGTGGTTTCAGAGCAGAAGATGAAAATGTGATTTTTCCCATAGATCCAATGTAAAACCTAAATTCTGCGCTGGCGGCCATGTTTTTCGTCAGATCAGAAGGAAATGAGCAATCATTGTTAAGGACCTTTAATACATCATTCCTGTAAAGTTTGGTTGAATTTGCTTCAGTGGTTTCAGAGAAGAAGATGAAAATGTGATTTTTCCCATAGGGTCCAATGATTAACCTAAGTTCAGCGCTGACGGCCATGTTTTTTGTCGAATCGGAACAAAATGAGCAATCATTGTAAAGGACCTTCCATACATCATTCCTGTAAAGTTTGGTTGAATTTACTTCAGCTGTTTCAGAGCAGAAGATGTAAATGTGATTTTCCCATAGGGTCCAATGTTAAACCATGTTCCATGCTGGCGGCCATGTTTTTTGTTGGATCAAAATGAAATGAGCAATCATTGTTAAGGACCTTTAGTACATCATTCCTGTAAAGTTTGGTTGAATTTGCTTCTGTGGTTTCAGAGCAGAAGATGAAAATGTGATTTTTCCCATAGGGTCCAATGTTAAACCTAAGTTCCGCGCTGGCAGCCATGTTTTTTGTCGGATCGGAATGAAATGAGCAATCTTTGTAAAGGACTTTCCATACATCATTCTTGTAAAGTTTGGTTGAATTTGCTTCAGTTGTTTCAGAGGAGAAGATGAAAATGTGAATTTCCCTTAGGGATAATGTTAAACTATCTTCCATGCTGGCAGCCATGTTTTTTATCAGTGGTTTCAGAGCAGAAGATGAAAATGTGATTTTTCCCATAGGGTCCAATGTTAAACCTAAGTTCTGCGCTGGCGGCCATGTTTTTTGTCGGATCGGAACGAAATGAGCAATCTTTGTATAGGACCTTCCATACATCATTCCTGTAAAGTTTGGTTGAATTTGCTTCAGTAGTTTCAGAGGAGAAGATGAAAATGTGAAAAGTTAACGGACGGACGAAGGACAGACGACGGATGGACGACGGATGGATGACAGACGGACGACGGACGCCAAGTGATGGCAATAGCTCACCCTGACCCTTTGGGTCAGGTGAGCTAAAAAGGTATTTAGAATTCATGTTTTAACATCAGAATAAATAACTTCCTGGATACACCTCCAATAGATGTTTTGGTGTAGCAAATTTGTGATGTTTTTTTATTCATTTAGATTAAATATATTGTAAACATTAAAAGAAATTAAAGAAAATCAAAGTGCAAGGGAACAAGATTTAGTTGCCCCCAAAACTTTTACACAATACAACTCATTATTTCAAAGCTTCAGATGAAATACCAAATAATCCCTTCTGATACAAAACAATTCAGACATATACATGTATGACAAAAATTTAGTTGTATTTAAAATCAAAGTATTGGCAAACAGGAAGTAGTTGTAGATAAACAGGATTATCACTGAAGGATGTTCTCATGTCAGTTTAAGATACCTTTTTCAGATAAATGTGATTTTTGTTGGGAAATTCAAAAAGAAGTTATTTAAACTAAAAAATCTTGGAAGAAATTTGTGTTATAATAAACAGGACATAGTAAAGCAATAGACCTGATAATAGCTTGTATGAAGATAAGACATATTTGTAAGCGACTTTGAATTCCCACATCATAACAAGTAACCTGAACCAGTTTGGTCTGTTTGATTGACTTTGCTTTTTATATAAATGTTAGTGTAGAATAGTTGACTCTACAGAACTACTACAAACAGGGTTGCCATTGCTTTGAGGTCTCCAAATTCAAGGATTTTTCTAGGACTTTTCAAGGATATTTTAGTCATTTTCAAATTATAAGTTTTAATAATTATTTTCCAGAATTTGTTTACATATACCACCAATTGATATCAAATTTATCAAATTCCTGGGTTTTTCATAGATATTTCCAACTAAGTCATTTCAAGGCCCTTGAAACTCAAAATGAAATTCAAAGGGTTTTTAGTTTTCCAGGATGTGTGACAACCCTGTACAAAACAGCAACAAGTCCAATCATTTGAAAGCAATCTGAGAATAATATAATAATTATTTAAACAGTCCTGAA
>MJUU01062647.1:539962-559533 GCA_002080025.1 Modiolus philippinarum
CCCTCCCCCCCCCCCCATAAAAATCAAATGGTTGCTCCCTTAGAGGTATAGTTCGCGAATCAAACTGTTCACGGATTAACGTAAACCCCTTAGTGTCATATGAGCGATATCAAAACATTATTAATTGAAAAGATATGCAATTCACTTAGAATTGGATCATCACTATAGTTCCTGGCATAAAATACATATCTATTAAAAAATAGTCTTTTCCAGATAAGCATGGTAAGCATCCCTAGGCGTCAGCCGAGGGCTGATATGAGTCGATGGATGATAACTGTGCGTATATGGAAAAGGCCATGTTCTAATCTATTTAATATTAACTTTCAATTATGAGTTATCGTAATATCCGTGCTGTTATGACCATATCACAGGGCTGATATTGCTAGTTCATAACGAAGTAGGCTAATATGGCTATATCAGACTGGGTATGTTGAACGACTGTTAATTCTTGCTATATATGCAGAACAGAACATATCTGTGCTAATTATGTAACGAATTAAATTACCTAATAAACTGGTCTTGAAAGAGTATTATGGACTGCACATGGGGTAACTGTATTCATCAAGACAGCGAGAAATGAGCGAGCTGTATATCGCTGTAGTAGTAAATACCACTATGCGAAAAACATTTTATATCGACAATGACCAGTTTATCGACAACCATTATATCATGGACAAACTACATATTTCAAAACATATATTAGTGTACTTATAAAGGAAAATAATAAGTGCATATTGAATTGACACATGCACTTCCTAGCATTGAAGGAGGCAAAGCAGAATACAACTAAATTGACAAGATCGAACAGTAAAACTACCACAATTCCCTTTTGACAAGGATTAAAATCGACCCTTTTCAAATGAACAAGCAGGTACGGTACAAATAATTTATTTGTTTTATCCCCTATTCTCTATTTGTTCCATGATTCATTTCGCCGTGTGTCTAAATCAAACGCACAGACGGTCGTATTCATGAAAGGGTCTCATTTCGGATCGCTATCATTATTCATATGGCCCATTTACGGGTCGTTATCATTTGTGACTTAAGACTACCTTTCATCCTTCTCTTAAATGATATAAACATTAGGCTTTATAACATTTGACTCAAAAAATTACAAACCACAGCAGTATCTTTCATTTTTATTTTGCTCTCATTTTTTTTTATTTTTCAGTAAGTGTTCAAGACGACCCCTCCCCAAACTTTTAATTGCAAAGTAAATAAAAATACTTTCAACGATATCTTTGGTCATTTTAAAATTATCCTAGTAACGAAATATTTACAAAAAAATAATAAGTAAATATAAATAAACAAATGAAATAAACAAACCAAAATGCAAAAACAAAAATAAAAAACAAACAAACAAACATAACCAACTGGTCCACCCACATTTTGGACATACTAGTATCTACATTTGTAGTCATACAGTAATAAATACATGTATACCAGTATACCACATGTATACCAGTATACCAGTATTGCAGTTGGAGTAAACATATGTGTTATGGTCTCATGTTCATTTACTCCATATCTTTCGTAAAACACTTACATTATTATTTTATAGCAATATAATATTTCCTTAAGCCTTGAAGCAACCAAAAGTTTGCGTTCAATAAATTTTCACTTCGTTGAATATATATTACGCTCATAAGGTCGTGCAATATTAAATTCTACTATTATGGATAATATCCCTCAATATTCATGCAATAACCTTGCAATAAAGTTGTTTTGTTTCAAGTTGTTTTGTCTATATTTCTCCCAGTCTTTATTTCTAAAAAAAATTAAGCATATTTAATATATACCATAAATATTTGTATTGGTTTAGCTTTGGATTTGCCTATTGCTGAGATTTGATTTCATACTGAAGATAAAATTCGAGAAAAATGTACCATATCATCGTCTCCTTGAGTAGGCTATATGTTATCATTTGGCTCGCTACCCTCAGTTCATATGCCTCACTACCTTTTGAACGGAGCTCACTACCCTCCGGTTTTCCGTTCAATTAACTTTCATAATTTGTGGTGATATTTCAAAATACAATTTTATAAAGACGAAGCACATTATTAATTATGCACTTTATAATCAGATATTCTCTTAAACATAGCCTTTTAACAAATGTAAACTATATTTCTGCAACATATTCCATCTTCGTCTGCAATGTTTTGATTTACCTGAGCTCTCTACCCTCCGTTCAAAAGCTCATCCCCTCATCTTCCATTATACAGCTTCCTACGGGGTGTTGACAGCCTCTTCAGTTGTTTTTAGCTCATTTTGCTTGAATTATGGTGAGATTTGCCATATCTTTGCAGTTGTTGTCCAACCACCTTGTGTCAACTTGCATCCCAAGATCTTGTTTTATAAACTACTGAATAAAACTTGGCCACAGTCGACCATAGATCGATTTAAATGGTGTTTCGGGGTTCATTCTATTTAAGGTGGGTGCAGCAGCCAGCTGATAATAGCTAAACATTGGGCAATACCAGAAAAAAACTTTCAAATATCTTCTTTTCTGAAAGTACTGGGCAAATTCGAAGTATTCTTTGAGCTGTCCCCATTAAATGAAGAAAGTGCCGTATCTACTAGGCACGGTATACCTAGTGGAAATGACGCCTGGAGGAAAACCAGCACAGATGAAAGTAATGTTGCCATTCGGCAACAAGGTTGAGGATTAATTTTAGACAAAGTTCTTTCAAACCTGTCAGCCAACTGGAACCATATATTATCTTTGTCCCCCCCCCCCCCAAAAAAAAAAAAATTTTGTTCATTATGATAAGTTTGTATCTGGGACTAATATGGTGATGTATGGAGAGCATAAAAAAATCAGCACAAGGACCATAAGAGCTATGGTTCCGCAGCTACTTCAAAGGGAGATTATTTGAAACTTGTGTCTCAAAAAATGTGGTCCGCAACTATCAAAAAATCAGCAAAAGGACCATAAGAGCTACGGTTCCGCAGCTAGCCGCATCCATGACCAGCCATTCTGTCAATTTCAGATATAAATTCTATGGGTGTTTATTTAAGGGTTTCCTGTAGTGGCACTGACATGTAGTTAAGTGTTATTATTAAATGAAGCACTTTGAAAGGCTTGTTCCCATTTCGCCTTAGCTGTGAAATTTTATATAAAAAAATATTCCCATTTCGCCTTAGTACATATTTGTGTCAGCTAAGGCGAAATGGGAACTTATGTAAACATCTAATCAAGAGAAACTGGTGTTTATACAACAATATAAACATTAAAGATTTAAGTTTTTTTTAATTAAAATTGATATAAATGTAAATTTCATGTGTAATGGCATGTTCTCTTTTAAGTTGCGTATTCTTCAGTTTCAAATGGGCACAAAGTAACTCAAATTACAATTTCTATGTTTTATTAATATAACTTTATATGGTATGTAACATAACAAAATTCCAACAGAAGCATGTTTTTATATATATCAGTCGGTGAAAGAGACCATTCGGGCTCATGTTTTATTGTTATAATGTATATATTTTATCCGACTTTAAATAAATATTACTTACTTACTTACTTACTTACTTACTTACATACATCATAATTCATTCATAATCATAATATTATACATATAAAGAAAATAACACTCAAATCAGAATAGAAGATCAAATAAAAAGGCATACAAAATATTTAATAAACAAAACAATGAAATATGCAAGCACAATAGTTCTTTAATATGAGCACATATATTTCTTTTACAAGCACATTTATGAAGCACAAATAAGCACATTTATTAGCACAATAATAGTTCTTTAATAAGCATATTTATTAGCATAATTATAGTTCTATAATTAGCACAATAGTAGTTAATAATGAATAATTAAAATAAAAACAATATCACAATAAGCACAAAGTTCATTTCACTATTTATTATATTTGTCACTAGTCGAGCTTCAGGATATATGATGCTGTGTCACCATACTCTACAAAGTTCTTCACTCCTGTGTTTAGTTCGTTCTTCAAACGATGTAGACGGTCTTCTATGTCACGGTACTTCTTCTCTGGTAATCTTCTTTTCCCACCTGCTGCATACTGTACCATCTTGACCTCGTTCGCTGCCTGCTCCCTCTGGAATATCTCGTTGATCTTGTAGATACTAGGGTGTGGTGTCGTTACTCTCTTCTTCAGTTTGTTGTGTCAGCCTTCTAGGTGGTTGTTGGTTCTGGATCCATCAGTCTGTTGGTGGTTCCAAGTTGATTGTGGGAATCGTCCTTCTATACATGTCTCTGTAACGTAGTCGGGGAGTTTGGTACAGTCATTCCGGTTGGGTGAATTCTCGAGTGTGTGTAGCAAGTAGTATTCAACCTTGTCGAACGGATAATAGAGGTAGAGCTGCTGCACGACGAACTAGTAGGTTAACATCGGGTATGTATTTGTAGTCTCTCTGTAGTCCAAACTCTTCAGTTTTCTTCCATAGCTGAACAGGCAACCCTTGATTGCTGCTGCTGGGGTCTCTGTTGTTGCGTTTTGTGATGCACATTCAAAGTCGAGGCTGACTGCAGTTGGTGAAAAATTCTGATTGTGACGCTGACATACCTCTTTCAGTAGCGTGAATAGTCCTTATTAATTATTCTAATGATATTTTAAATTTTTTGAAATGGAATAATATGAAATGCTTTATAATCAATTTTAAGGATATTTACAATTAATTTTAAATGATAGTAGATTTTCTTGTTTAAGAACAAAAATCAATTAAAAAACTACACTTTTTTTAAAGTTGACTATAATTTAGTTATAATTTTAGTTTCTATCATGTTTGGGGAATAAATATTATTATTAACTTTCAAAATAAAAATATTTTAGATTTTATGCACGAAATATGCAAGGTAAATGTAACAAAATCTTTGAAAATATACAAAAAGTTAAAGAAAAAATACATGTGTATTCTTAATGATGTTTATTCAGTGATCAAAACATGCCATAATTAATAATTATGTTTTTACAATTCACAAATTGTAAATTCCCATTTCGCCTTAGTACTTTTTTACCTTTTTTACCTGAAATTCACAGCTAAGGCGAAATGGGAACACACCCTTTGAAAAGACTATTTTTTTTACATGTATGGCTTTATTGTCATGTCTAATTGTATACCTATCAAAGTCATATATATGTCTTAAAGAAACGTGTTTTTTTTAATAATATAAAATATGATTTCTAAAGCTATATAAAGCCGAGTAAAAACATTCCAAATGTAATTTTGTCCAATCTAATTTCATGAGTCGCTTGAAAGAATTGTGACCTTTTCGTTGTACACCTTCACACATATCAGAGACATATAGATGCATTATTTGTCTCTGCAGATGTGAAGCAAAAATACAAGTTGTGACTTTTTGTCTACTAAGTTAAAATTGCAGATTGTGACTTTTTGTCCTGTGACTTTTTGTCCTAGGAAATTTGTGACTTTCTGTCCGTTTACCATCTGTGGTTGTTGAAACCGCTTTATCCACCTCTTCTTCTTGAATATATTGCCTAATATTTCGTCACTTCCGGGTATTGCACTCCTTAGGTCTATATCGGAGTTGATTTGGTTCTCCCAGAACTTGTCTAGATGTATTTCAAACCCCCTCACTGATTTTGCCATGACTACGGAGTCCGGTACACTGTTCCGAATTTCTACAACTCTATTTGTAAAATAATATTTTCTGATGTTCAGTCTGCTGTATCTTTTCTTTAACTTTTTGAAATTTCCCATTGCTCTGGATTCAGTATCTAATTCTAGTAAGCCGGCATAAATACAGTGATAATTTTGAAGGCTTCGATCATGTCTCCCCTTAGGCGTCTATATTTCAGTGTTGGAATTTTAAGCTTTTTTAACCTGTCCTAATAATCTAGATCTTTGAGTGTGGGTATCAGTCTTGTGGCTTGTAGCCGACACCTACCTGAAAAAGTTCTTAAAAATATACTAACCTCTAGAAGATTGAAAAATACTTTGAAAAGAAATTTTTAGTCCTAAGATTTTCGGGATCAGCAAAATATGACAAATCCCGTCTCATTTGCAGTAGAGGAGTAGCGACATATGTTTTTGCTTGGAAATATGTAAAAAAAAATGTTGTTTTTTTTTGTCTGTTTTTTTAGTTTGTTTCCCGGGTTGTTGGCCTTGTTTATTTTTGGGGGGTTGGGGGAGGTTGATAGTATATATCGTTTACAAGTTATTTAGCCATAGCAGAGACATTTTAATAGGAAGCGAAGCTTCCATATATTTTGGAAACTGCAATTTTGTTCCCATATACTACGAGTTGAAAAAATCCCTGCGTCGAGAGTTATCGTTCTTGGAAATATACGCAAATGGACACATTAATCTTTCAGAGAAGATTTCTAAAATATGTGTAAAAAATAAAGCATATGAATACGTTGCTTGATGGCCATTCAAACATGTTGATGGTAAAATCGAAATGAAGAAAACAGAATAAAAACAGTTTTACTGGGGAATTCTGGTACGAAACTAAAGACATATAAATCCATTCGGAATTCCACTGCATCGAAAAGGGTCATGATAATAACCGAGAAATTACGAATGAATATATGCAACCATGACAACGATAAGCGGATCAATATCGTTACGCAAGAATTTTGAGTATATTTGTTTATACGCTAAATTACAACTAATACACATTCATGCGGTATAGAAAAGGCGCCAGGGAAAGTTTTGTCAGCAAACTAAATGCAGCTATGTAGTTACTTCGCGACGGTTGTTTTCACTGCTGAATAAAGATTGCATGATTCATTGACAATGCGACGATAAGTTGCTATTGTAGACGTGCATCCATTGCTCATAGCATACGTTCAGGACTGGCATTTATTCATCGAACGTATCTATACAATCCATTTACAGGAAATTCAAACAAAATATGAAGTCTTACCTTGATGCAGAGCGTTTACAATGCTCACTCCTTTGTCCCAAATTTCGACTCCTGCTTGGGGACTGCATCTTGTTATNCTAAGTCATTTCAAGGCCCTTGAAACTCAAAATGAAATTCAAAGGGTTTTTAGTTTTCCAGGATGTGTGACAACCCTGTACAAAACAGCAACAAGTCCAATCATTTGAAAGCAATCTGAGAATAATATAATAATTATTTAAACAGTCCTGAATTTGAGCTGTCGCCCAATGGCAGCCAGTTATACCCCCTTCTAATTGAACCCTGAATCAATATGGCAAGTATAAATTTAAGTGTTTGTGGACACAATACAAGTACAGACACAATGATATACCTCCCCCTTTTTCAAGAAAATATTCAAACCAAAATTATCTCCCCTTCAAAATTTCAGGCAGCAACCATATGAGTAATGCACATCTTCAGGTGGTTTACTACATCCTTGTTACTTTTTATCAAAATACCACTACCCATTTAAGAGGATATGCGCTGACAAGGTTCTTCCTCTCTTTTTCAATAATAATATGAAAGATGGATTATCTCCCCTTCACAATTTCAGGCAGCAACTATATTACACATCTTCAAGTTGTGTACTACGACTGTGTAACATTTCATCAAAATCCAAGCAGGTATTTAGGAGAATATGTGCTGACATGGTTCATCCCCCCCCCCCTTTTCTGGAAAATATTCAAAGACAAATTATCTCCCCTTTGAAATTTCGTAGAGCAACCATATTATTTCATGCACATCTCCAGGTGGTGTACTACATCAGTGTAACATTTCACCAAAATCCATGCAGCTGACAAGGTTCGTCCCCCCTTTTTGCAAGAAAAAAATTGAAAGACACATTATCTCCCTTTTAAAGTATCGGACAGCAACCATATAACTTCATGCACATCTTCAAATGGTGTTCTACAACTGCATAAAATTTCATCAAAATCAAAGCAGCCCTTTAGGAGAACATGCGCTGACAAGGTACACGGACGGACAGATGGATGGATCGACAGATGGCCAGGGTGATTCCTATATACCCCCAAACTTTGTTTGCAGGGTCATAATTATACCACAGCCAATTGATGTTAACTAACCTTGTTGACATTAATTGATGGAAACATATTCTGAAACATAGTAGCCATTAATTTGAGGTGAAGGTCATCTCCACTGAAATTATTCATCACTAACAGAGGATGATGTTGATACTGCTTCTGTTCTAAATTTGGTCTCTTCAGAGACGAGATTACATCCCTCGCTAGGCAGTAACTTTGTATTTTAAATGTTAACGTTGGACCACGTGGAAGTCGTATCACTCTAAAATTAGTAGCTGCTTCTGTTTTTGTGAACATGAGAAAATGTGAAACATTTAAAAGTCCAGCCACACTCACGTAATCTTTTATAACATTCTTTCTTCTGACCTGAAAAATAAAAGGCAATTGTGACCTCCATTAATTAAACTTAAAACTATTTTCCATTAACTTATATAATTGCACATTTTTTTTCACAAAATCTAAAGAACAAACAACTCCAGTAGAGGTTATTTCTGTAATTATTTGTCGTTTGCACTCATGTTTTCAAATTTTACAACTAGAATATTCCAACTTTTCAGATAAATTGAATGGATGATTATGAGCATTTTGTTTAAGTTTCTTAAGTTTAGGTTGATCCAAACTAGTTTCATCAAATAGAAAGAGCTGATGTCCTCACCTAAAAATCATACAAAATAGATGTTATGGCAATGACAATGTGTTTAATGTTAAAATCATACCATTAACATGTTACATGAATGGAAACTGTATGTACAATGTATATCTAATAACAAATAATAAAATACCAAAGTTACTGTTAATTTAGATTCTGCAGATGCGCATTTCGATAACTTATGTCTCTTCAGTGCACATAAAATCAAAACCTTTGGAAATCCATATACCGAAAAATGTGTAAAATCTGATAGAGATAAGAGAATATTAGAATGTTAGAAACAGAGCATAAAATGGCCTACATGTCAAAGCAACTGTAATATTGCCAAATTATCAGTTTGTTATCACAATATTACATTCTTTGTTTTGTCTTCATTTCTATACCATTGCCTGTAATTTAGAGGCTGTGTAAGGCTCCAAGACATACCATTACCTGTAATTTAGAGGCTGTGTAAGGCTCCAAGACATAACATTACCTGTAATTTAGAGGCTGTGTAAGGTTCCATGACACAACATTTCCTGTAATTTAGAGGCTGTGTAAGGCACCATGGTACAACATTGCCTGTAATTTAGAGGCTGTGTAAGGCTCAATGACATAACATTACCTGTAATTTAGAGGCTGTGTAAGGCTCCAAGACATAACATTACCTGTAATTTAGAGGCTGTGTAAGAATCATTGACATAACATTACCTGTAATTTAGAGGCTGTGTATGGTTCCTTGGTGCAACATTACCTGTAACTTAGAGGCTGTTTAAGGGTCCATGACACAACATTACCTGTAATTTAGAGGATGTGTAAGGCTTCATGGCACATTGACAACATTACCTGTAATTTAGAGGCTGTGTAAGGCTCCAAGACATAACATTACCTGTAATTTAGAGGCTGTGTAAAGATCATTGACATAACATTACCTGTAATTTAGAGGCTTTGTATGGTTCCTTGGCACAACATTACCTGTAACCTAGAGGCTATTTAAGGCTCCATGACACAACTTTACCTGTAATTTAGAGGCTGTGTAAGGCTCCATGGCACAACATTACCTGTAATTTAGAGGCTGTATAAGGCACCATGGTACAACATTACCTGTAATTTAGAGGCTGTATAAGGCTCCATGACATAACAATACTTGTAATTTAGAGGCTGTGTTAGGCACCATGACATAATTAATCTCCTACTCATATTATTAATTTTTAATAATTTGAGTAGGAGAATAATACTGACCCCTGAATATTAAGACTGACCCGCTAAGATTAATAACTGACCCTCTGAAATTAAGAGTGACCCACCAGGATTAATAATTTGACACTCCAAGATTATCCATTCTAAGAGGATAAGTATGTTAATCTCAGTGAGCATGGCGAGTCACTCTTAATCTCAGTGGGTCATTATTAATCTTGGCAGGTCAGTCTTAATCTTTTGGGGTCAGTATTATTCTCCCACTCAAATTATTAAAAATTAATAATATGAGTAGGAGATTAATAATTTGACATCTCTAGTGTTAAGGTTCCTTGGCATAACATTACCTGTAATTTAGAGGCTGTGTAAAGTTCTTTGGCATAACATTACCTGTAATCTAGAAGCTGTTTAAGGCTCCATGACATAACATTACCTGTAATTTAGAAGCTGTGTAAAGTTCCTTGGCATAACATTACCTGTAATTTAGAAGCTGTGTAGAGTTCCTTGGCTTAATATTACCTGTAATTTAGAGGCTGTGTAAGGCTCCATGACATAACAATACCCATAATTTAGAGGATGTGTTAGGCACCATGACATAACATTACCTGTAATTAAGAGGCTGTGTAAAGTTCCTTGGCATAACATTGCCTGTAATTTAGAGGCTGTTTAAGGTTCCATGACATAACATTACCTGTAATTTAGAAGCTGTGTAAGGTTCCTTGGCATAACATTACCTGTAATTTAGAGGCTGTGTTAGGTTCCATGGCACAACATTACCTGTAATTTTGAGGCTGTGTAAGGCTCCATGACATAACATTACCTGTAATTTAGAGGCTGTGTAAGGTTCCATGACACAACATTACCTGTAATTTAGAGACAGTGTAAGGTTCCATGACATAACATTACCTGTAATTTAGAGGCTGTGTAAGGTTCCTTGGCTTAACATTACCTGTAATTTAGATGCTGTATAACGCTCCATGACATAACTTTACCTGTAATTTAGAGCCTGTGTAAGGTTCCATGACATCATAACAATTCCTGTAATTTTGAGACTGTGTAAAGTTCCTTGGCATAACATTCATGATATTAGGCCCTATAAAGTTAATTTGTAGATTCTCATCCACTTGGTACAAAAAATCTGGGGTGGGTGGGAGGGTTTTATTTTTTATTTTTTACTAATTTTCACTAAAATTGATAGGAATTTAAGGAAAATTTCTGAATAATTGAAAATAAAATAAAAAATGAGCTTAGAAAAAATGGGACGGGTGGGGATGAGAATCTATTAATTAATTTGATGTGGCCTTACCTGTAATTTAGAGGCTGTGTAAGGCTCCATGACATGTCTCATGTCTGTTATCAACTGTTTGATATTTTTACCAACATGTCCTCTTTGAAAAACAAATGAGTGAGGTGCTTTTTTCAATTCTTCCTCTACATTTCCTGCCTGGCTTGCCCTGGCTTTTTTGGCAGAACGTCCCTATCAAAATACATATGAAACTGAATGAATTATACTTGTTTTCTTAAATAAGCTACAAATGTATCCCAAAAATGTGTTCTCACACCTAGCTGTTTCTGCTCTTTGCATTAAAGTACAGTTTGTAGGGAAAATGTTTTATTTGTGCTCTTCTACACTGACTAGGATTTCTGTATATTATCTATGAGTAATTTTTCAAACTATCCCATTGGCCTAAACCATAATCATGGCCAAAACATAATTCTGTATATTGTATGAGGTTGCACAAAACAGGATATCAAAAACAGAAGATTGTTTGATGCATATTGCATATTACTCTATATAACTCAAAATGTAATTTCGTCTTATTATAAGGGCTATTCCATTTAAATTGACATGGGATGGGGACACCGATTTATTGTTTTTCTCTCTGTTGGGGAGTTAAACTCCATTTGGTGTAGGTGTTTTAGGATTTTTCAATACACTGCTGGGGTCCTTGAACAAAAAGCGTCCCCCTACCACATAAATTTTAATTGAACAGCCCTAAATAATGTAACCAAAATGATCATTGAAAATAATTTAAGTTGACCCAGGATGTTGTAATTTATTCACTTTCCATATGAAGATCAATGATGATGATGATGATGAAGTTCTAAGTCTCTAACATTGGAGGTGAATATCTGTATACAAATAGTGAAAACTGCCTGCAAATCAAATACAGAATAGAAACGATCATTTGGAAATATCTCACATACTTAGGGGACTACCATTTGATTCTGAGGGGGCCTGGCAGTTTTGGTTGAGTCAGATTATTTATTTTCAACATGTTGCGGGTCAGAAAATTTATTTTTCGCCGCTTTGCTGCGAGATTATTTATTTTCTATATACTGTATTAAAGAACCTGGGGCAAGATTATTTATTTTTTTATTTTCTGGGTGGTTGAGGCCAGATTATTTATTTTCATGGGTTTCAAGACCAGAATATTTATTAACAAAATCTGCCAGCCCCCCCCCCCCACCTCCCAACCTTAGAGAATCAAATGGTCGTCCCCTTATTACTGTCAGTAATTTCTGGGAAATATGACCATGATGACCCATTTCTGATTTGAGCAGCTAGAGTTCATAAATGTCAACCTCTGAAGCTGTCTGATAGGGAGTGATACCCCCTTGTGATTTGTCCA
Organism: Modiolus philippinarum; assembly: GCA_002080025.1. NCBI lineage: Eukaryota > Metazoa > Mollusca > Bivalvia > Mytilida > Modiolidae > Modiolus > Modiolus philippinarum. Next base: position 552,346 of record MJUU01062647.1, read on the forward strand.
TGGGGGTGATAAGGAGTAATGCTGCATTTTCAACAGATAGGGATTCCCCTAGCCTTTTTTAGAAGGGTAAAAAAACCTGCCCCTTTTGTGTTTCCCCTTCTGCCCTTCTGACAAACAAAGTTTTCCCCTTCTGCCCTTTGAAAGTATGTTTAAGAAATAAGCTAAAAATATGTTGTATAAACATTTGAACATTACAGATATTTAAAAACAATGTAAATGGTCACTTTAATGAAAGTAAATCATTAATCATGTGTATGAACAATGATATCATTCTGCCAGATGTACATTTTTATTGCACCACCTACTGATAAGTTGCCCTCAAATTATATGCCCCCTTCTGCCCTTTCACCAGTGTCACTTTCTACCTGCCTCTATCAAGTTTTTGTGGGAAACACTAACAGAAGTCCTGTTTTAAACTTCTTTAATTACAAACTTTTTTGGGAAGCACTGTTATTTACTGTCTCATGATAGACACACTAAATATATTTGTTTAATTATAATTGTTTTTGGGTATGTTAATGGGATGTCTCAAGTAGTTACAAATGTAGGATACAGGTCAAACAAACTAATGTGCATGACACCTAGATTAATCTCTCTGACTACATATTAAAATCTAAAGATTACATAATAATTTAATTCTAATGCACTCATATTGTATGTTTGTCGTGTAAATAAGACAGTATTTTGTAAAAATATAAGCAATCTTTTTATGGTTTTTTTAACTATACTTTCCAATGGGGATGACTTCAATGACCTGTGCAGGTGACAGACAGAATGCAGGTCATATTCAAATTTTCAGCTGTTTGGTAAATTATGTGACCTGCTGAAAGCGGGAAGATTGACAGGTATGAAAGTTTCATTTTTTTGACAATTTATTTGATTGATGTGCAAAGAGGACAACTATATCAATAAAAAACTAATTGATTTGATATATAATTTATTTAGTACTCTAAAGACAAAATTTTCTCAAGTAAGTGAGCACTTCAATTTTGTGTTCTGAATGTGGAATTTTGTACCTAGTATTTTACTATTATGCTCATATATCCTTCTGTGACCTGTTTTGACACGGACCTGAAATGAAGCATCAAATTCTATCTGTGACATACATCTATTCTACGTAAGTACAACAATGTAATGACGTAATTAACTATTTTAACTTCTTTGATATCTTATTTGAAATAGATTGCAAAAGTTAAATGATCTCTAAGGCCTGTCAAAATAGCAGATACTAGTACATGGCTTTACTAAACTGCACGCAAAATTCATTATATTCATTTCATAAAGGTGGGACGTTACAAAACGACGTTACAATAAGAGTTATCAGTCATAAGATCTGACAGCCGTAAACCTACTATCATGACTATATGGCATTAAAGTCAGTTTACTAAAACAATGTTAAAAGGAAAATGTAAAAAGTTATGTCATTAAATGTTGTGAAACAATAAAGTAATATGAAGTTGGTGGAAAGGGTTCTGACTATAATCAAAGTTTTTATAATATCAACAAGAAAAAAATGTTAAATTTGTAGAATATGAACCGAAATTACAAAACGAAATCAGTGGCGGATTCAAAAGGGAAACTGGACTTTCAGTAGTCCTCCAAAAAATGAGAGTTCTTTATTCAAATACCTGAAAATCATATCACGAATGGTTTGCCAAATGAAATATTTAAAGTTTTTAAATATAAACATCGTCAAAAAGTATAAAGTTTTTGTAAGATTTTCGGCATTTAAGCCCCAACTCCAAAATCCCAAATCCCTGGGTGCACCAAAACTAAATCCATCTGAAAAATGTTTGTATAATAAAACAGCAGTTACTATGGCAACAAGAGAAACAAAGACATAAAGATTTGTCATTTATGTTGCAAGTAGTTGTAATACATTATATATGACAATATACTGTACTTCTGTTATGCTTTAGAATGGATAAATATGAAAGAAAGAAGGGAATTCAAGTCGAAGATGAACATAATGAAATAGCAGTTGCAATGGCAACAGCAAGTGTTCTATTGGGGAATGAAAGTCATTTTTATGCAAACTGCACAAATATTATCAAGATTTGAAATTGGGCCGATTTTGGCCCTCCATGGCTCTACTCCTTTGGCATCCAAGTAGATATTGATGTCACTACTTCAAATCCAGTCTTGAAAATTGTTTGTTGACTGCCATTCATATGGCTGCCAAAAAAGGCGGGAAAAAATCAATGTTGTCCGATTTCAATGAAATTTGGTTTCCAAACAGATACTGATGTTGTGACTTCAAAACCGATGTTGAAAATTGTTTGTTGACCACCATTTACATATTGACATCTGGACTTCAAAACTGGTGTCAAAAGTTTTCATAGCAAGAACATTTTTTGTCAAAAAAGCTGGACAAAGAAATATAGTAAAACATGATCAGACTTTAAATACAGTTCAAGATATTGGTGTTGTTCGTGCTACGAAAGTTTGGTGGACTGAAGATCAACTGTATAACATACAATGTTACATTGTACCTTGATTGTGGCAACTGAAAGTGAGGTGAGCGATACAGGCTCATGTGAGCCTCTGGTTTATGCGTTATTGAAGGAATAATTGTTGAACAATGCATTTTATCTGAACAGAGTGAGCTGAGGGCCAGATTTTATTTCAACCAAGGTGCTGATCAGAGAATGTTCTTTTTTTCAAATATTTTTACAACAATCAAGTTCCTTTTGTTTGTCCATCTCTTCGTCAGAACTGATATTACAGCTAATGGTGATTTTGTTCACTGTGTAATCGCATACAAAATACTGAAGTTACTGTAAATTTAATGTCTGCAGATGGCTATTTTGACAACTTATGTCTCTTCAGTGAAAATCAAAATAATAAAACAATGAAGACCGTAAAACTGATCAAGAACAAATAACCAATAGGACATAAATTGAAAGTCAAAATCATGATCAGTGTCTAATGAAAATAACTGACATTCCTTGATGGTGTTTTTACATGATATGGGTAAAGGCATAATGAGAAATTATTATTGAGCGTTTGTCCTACAAGTTTATAAGAGCGTTGTTATTATTGTAATGTTGTGTCAAATTTTTACACAATTAGTATGGTAAAGCAATGGTCAGCAATGTTCCGTGAAATGTAGCTCCTGAATTTGAACCGTGACCTATGAATTTTTTTTACATAAAAACAATCATCATTTCTTCGAGAATATTGTGTTAGTTTTTGGTGACCCTAAGTACTTGCGGTCTATCTTTCGAGACGTCAAAACTAAAAATAAAAGCAGAAAAATTATGATTTCCCCTATATGTCTTTGTTAATTTCATGCAAAAATACGAAAATTCAAAGTTATTTATATCAAAAATACGTTCGGTTACCCCCTAATTTTAATTTATATTTCAATGTACAATGTAAAAAGATCTATCACAGAGTCCAAAATGAGACCTTTATGTAATGATGTCATTTTGTATCTTCCCACCTTAACGCCAAAAACCCACAATCCAGAAAACATTCAGTAAATATCCATTCGGGCGTAAACAGACAAACCAAATGGGCTCCGCTACTCTCATTGATATGTTTTTCAAAATTCAAAAACCTTTCATGGCAACTCTTTGAGTATGTGAAAGAAATTTTAATCTAGAAGTAGAGTCTTATATCTTATATATTTGTTTCTGAGAAACATGCAAGTTTCTGTGCCATGTTTGGTACGTACAAGTAAAGTATTCTGATTTTGTACCTCAAGTGGTAAAAGATATTTGTATTTCAACAATTGTACAATATTTCTGAATGAATCACAAGAGAAGCAATGAAAAAATAAATTTTCTTGAAAACCCCAAACCAATCTGGAAATGTTCGATTCCATTGATTACCTACCAGCGAACTAGCGATTGGTCAACATTAGGTAAGCTTGGAGAAAATGGCAAGATGATTGAAAGTTCTTGAACAGAAAAAAGGTTGCGACAATCTTAGATATTTGCATGCAATTATCACCATTGTCAATTAAATTTTAAGAGGATCCAAAGCTTGTGAAATTTCTAAGTGAGGATCAGCTTCTACAGGGTTTTCCCAAGTGCTTCATTTCAGGTCCTTATGATGGTGGTTATCAAGATTCTGTATGATTCATAAATTAAAATGGTCTGAATTTTTTTCATTATCCATGGAACACCACAAAATTTGGATGCTAATCAATTATCAATGTTTTATTTCAACAAGAAAACGGCATACAACATAAGGCCAACATTAAAAATATTTTTGTTTCCCCTCCCCGACTGGGTTGTGCAGGTTATGGGTAGGTAGGTAGGAAAATTATTTTATTTTTTCTTCAAATAAAAAATTTTACTTAAAATTTCAAATATATTTAAATAATGTCTGTTTTACATAACAAACTCTTGTTGACTGTAGACCAAAAAAAAAATTGAACAGCAACTGTCGATAAAATTTTTTGGGTAGCACCAATTTTAGCGGGTCGGTGGTGGGAGGGGAAACAAACAATTTTTTATTTTTGGCCTAACCAGTGTTAATGAAAATTACACTAAAGCAGAAAAATACCCTTGAGTGTGTTAAAACCAATCACCCAGGGATACATGTATGCAAAAACAAGTTTTATACAGAACTAAAAATTTGAAGCGAGAGATGCTGTTGCACACCTGGTGTTTTTTTAGTAGTATGGCATTTAGTCTTAGGACTCGCCATTGACCTACAAATGTAGAAACCTTCAGATCATTAATTGTTAAATACCAGTCAAGTGATTCCAAATATCTGTCATTCAACAAATTTCCATGATCAAATGAAACTTTATTTTTTTACGTGTTGGACCCTTTTCAATTCTTGCAGTTTATTTCTAGCTTTAAACAATGTTTAATTTTTATGTTGCTTTGGCTATATACATATGCTTTTTATCAATAGTGCTTTATATTTAGTGCTGCTTTGCTTTAGATCTTTTTTGAATGTCTTGACATAAATGTGTTGTGTACATTTGTCTTTGTAATATTTATATGCATGACTCATTATATTATTGTTGTTTGTTTTTATAGTACCATGTTGGGTTAAGAGTAGACTGAATTATCTGTCGTTTACAAAGCTACTTTTATCATCTATGTTCATCTTTTACTGATCTGACTGTCACAAAGCAAAAAAAAAAATAAAAAATAAAAATAAAAAGTCAGATCAGTAAAAGATGAAGTAGCTTTGTAAACGACAGATAATTCGGTCTAGGTTAAGAGCTCCAAGAGCTCATATTTGTATTTCGATTGTATATATGATTCCGACTCTAAATAAAATTTACTTACTTACTTACCTTTTAAATGAAAATACCCATCTCGTATTAAAACCATGTAAACGCATATAGTTACTATAATAGTAAAATATATTTTACTGTTTTACACACTAGNATTATAATAATTTGGGGAAAAAAATGATCATTTGTTGACAATAAGCACATTCCTTTCTAGTTATATTTTCATGTTGACCCGCGATGATTCCGCGTTCAACACGATGTCACGAGGGGACCACACAGGTAAATATTTTGTCCACGTTCTCAATTCAGTTGTCCACGTTCAAGATCGCGGTGGAATTCCACGTTTGGCAAAATTTGTCCGTGATGACAACAAGGATTTTGCGTTTTCCATGTGAGCTGTACAGTATCTGTCATTCAACAAATTTCCATGATCAAATGAAACTTTATTTTTTTACGGTGTTGGACCCTTTTCAATTCTTGCAGTTTATTTCTAGCTTTTAACAATGTTTAATTTTTATGTTGCTTTGGCTATATACATATGCTTTTTATCAATAGTGCTTTATATTTAGTGCTGCTTTGCTTTAGATTTTTTTTAATGTCTTGACATAAATGTGTTGTGTACATTTGTCTTTGTAATATTTATATGCATGACTCATTATTTTATTGTTGTTTGTTTATTATAATACCATGTTGGGTTAAGAGTAGACTGAATTATCTGTCGTTTACAAAGCTACTTTTATCATCTATGTTCATCTTTTACTGATCTGACTGTCACAAAGCAATAAAAAAAATAAAAAATAAAAAGTCAGATCAGTAAAAGATGAAGTAGCTTTGTAAACGACAGATATTGAGATAATTCGGTCTAGGTTAAGAGCTCCAAGAGCTCATATTTGTATTTCGATTGTATATATGATTCCGACTCTAAATAAAATTTACTTACTTACTTACCTTTTAAATGAAAATACCCATCTCGTATTAAAACCATGTAAACGCATATAGTTACTATAATAGTAAAATATTTTTTACTGTTTTACACACTAGTGTACATGTACTGAATAGGGTCTTAGTTTAGTTCTCGTGACCCAACAGTGAATAAATTGATAGCAATTGGTTGATTTGTAATTCAAAAATCATTTCTCAAGCTATACTTCATAAAATAGTGAGTTAATCTCATATAGATGTCAATATTTACAAGCTTCTTCTTTCGTCCCATTTTACTGGCATGCCATGTGCTTTTGTTGTTGTGCTTTCGTCATCATTTCCTGCATTTTCATTTTCATCATTTCAGCCCATTACGAACTCGGCCTATTGTATTCTCGGCCCATCACAAAGTCGGCCTAATACAAAACCGACCCCTATACTATATTTATACTCATTTTATGTATTTCTTGTAAATTACACAAAAACACTTTCGATCTTCCCTAGAGATATGATGCCATCTGCCAATCTCAATAGGGTATTTGTAGTTCATAGTTCTAAATCTACATAGCGTGGTTATATTTTTGTCATTCAGTATACTAAAATAGCAGTGGCGGATTTAGGGGGGGGGGCCCCTTAGCTCGGAAAATATTTAATATTCCTAGGGGTTTTTAAAAAAAATTGGGTTCCGGGCCCCCCTTTTGAAAAAATTATTGGTCGCCCCCNCCCCCCCCCCCCCCCCCCCCTTAGCAGAAAGTCTGGATTCGCCACTGAATAGCTTTCAAATTCAAGTTTATCTTTGTATATTCTGTAATTCAGAGATTAAGGGGAATTCTGCACATCCGCATACCATTTCTGTTGGAACTGATCTTTTAGTCTATTTTTTATTTGCCGATTGTATAACAAATTAACACTAACAACATTTTGAGAAATAAAAACGTTTGAATACCCGCATTCATCCAGAATTGTCTTTACAAATTTTAACCATGTGATATTTCGTATTTTTTCAGAGCAAAGCCATATAGCACCGAAGGAAGTTTCTCTTGTTTACCTGTAATTAATTTTGC
>MJUU01062648.1:1326-18475 GCA_002080025.1 Modiolus philippinarum
GTTGATCTTCGACCTACATCTGTGACTCTACCACCATGTTTAAAGTCATATGCAAGGAAAGCTAAAACAATCATTGTTGGAAATGTCTCGTTGGGGTAACATTGGGCCAACGTTAGCATGCCAACGCCAACCAATCGCCAACAAACCAACCATCTACCAACATTGGCTCAACGTATGCATGCTGATTGGGAATTATGTGACCCCAAGAAGTAGATTGAAAACCTCGTCACTTTCTTTTATACCTTCAACGGTAGGTCTTTGGAATAGTATAGACTTATCTATCACGAATTTTCCTACTATCTCCTCTATAAACCATTAAAGTCCATAAAATTTTGATTTTCGGTATAAAATTTTTGAAAAATGGATTTTTTCGGAATTTTAGATTTTTCACAATTTCGACTTTTTGACTGAAGGGTCGAAAAAATCTGAATATATATTTAATAATTGCCGATGCAATAATAATTTATGATGTGTTAGCAACTAATTGTACGCAAAAAATTTTGTTTCAGACGTATTGTAGGTTCAGAAATGTCAAAATTAGCACCCCTCCCCCTAAAAATTAAGAGAAAATTTGAAATATTCAGGCTCTAAATGATAAAAAGATAATGTTTAATGAAATTCACTAAAACTGACATGCAGAAGATCATTTAAGTAGATTAAAACTTTTCAAAAGGTCTCTTTTCGACTCTTCTGACCGAAATCGTACGAAAAATGGGAATTTTCCGTTTTTCAGAATTTCTGCTGTTTTGACTTTGAGATGCAAATACTTCATGAAATTAATATATAACTTAAAAATGTTGATTAAATATCGTTTCGTCATATCTAAGCAATTAGAAAGTATGCTTTCAAGCCTTTTAGACTAAGTACAGTCTCATAAATTACAAACATATTACCCCTTACCACACATATTCATTTTATTCAGCTTGAAAAGCTTAAACATTGTATAAAGATCCAATGACATATCATTTTCAAACACAAAAATACACAGAGCCTCCCATTTATCAAAAATAAGATCATGCGCCCGGTTTATGGGCAGTTATTCAGCGATTTAACTTTGAAATTCGAAAAATTCTTAAATACTGGAAAGTCCCATTTATCACGATAATCCTCCAAAATATTCAATTTTACCCCATATTTTGGTGTCAAAATTACATATTATGATCTTTTGCAAAGAAAGTAAAACATTAGTATGTTTTGTTCATTCATATGTAAAGACGGTCATATTTTGGAGATTTTTAAGTTTAATTTTGTTGGGGTAGGGGTAAGACTTTCTGTAATCAGAGTCACATTTAGCACTCATTGTTTTTCTTAGCAATATTTTAAGACACCAAATGTGTCGCTTGGTACCATTAATTGGCAAAGTTGCAGATATATCCTCCAGATTGGCATATATAACGATATAGCAGTGGACTTTGGACAATTCTGAAATGTTGAAAATTCCCATTTTTCACCAATTTCGGGCAAAATATTGATTTTAAGTCAACAAATGGCTGTTAAAATATAAAATCATAATATAATTTATGCAACATTGTCCTATACAACATACATTTTCCGTCTTCTGGTTATTTTTATGCGAAAATTTACAATTTTAGAGTAAATTTGTTGGGGTAGGGGTAAGTTTTATTGATATATGTTACCTAAAAACGGCCATTATTTGTTATGGTTGTAAAGCAAATATAATAAGCTTTTATTTGATGCCTATTTTAAATGATATTTGATTACTAAAAAATAATATGAGGCAAAAGAAAGACAAGACTTATTCAAAAACGAAAATATTCAAAGATCCATATATTTGGCCTTTTTGAAAATAAAATTTTGGTCATTTAAAATATGTAAAAATTGTCTTAATATGTTTGATGTTGAAGAAAATAGATTGCAAAACTAAAAACAATTTTCAGAATCGGGAATTGAGATGCTATTCGGGTTCTCTAGACCATCAAACTTACACACAATTTCAGTGTTTTTATCAGATTTTTTGTCAATATTTAATTGGGGTAGGGGTACGTTTAATTGCGCTATGGAACGTATTGGGCATAGAAATGATAAAAACTTTGGCTCTTTGTAAAGCTGATACAATAAGCTATTATTTGATACCTCGTTTTTATAACTGGGAAGCATTTGGTCAACATTTTGAAGCAACTGAAAGAAAAACTTGCACGAAAAACGAAATTTTCCAAAATTTCGGTAGTTGGGTCCAAAAATGGGCCAATTCCAACATTGCGTGCAGGTAATGCTCGTGTTAACATGTTTTATTTTGATGATGGGATGTATGCGAACTTTAAACAAGAGACTCTCAAGAGCCTGTATCGCTCACCTGGGACCTGCAGCACTATAATTCCAAATTGATGGTCCGTCTTTGGTGGTCTATGTACAGAATCAGAAACTTTTTATAAAATTTAATTAAAATTGTTCAAGCAGTTTCAGAGAAGATTTTTGAATGCAGTTTCCAAACTTAAGGGACTAAGTTAATTACGTTCCCTGCTGGCAGCTATTTAACATAAAACTTTGAAGAGGGTCAGATAAGGACTATTATATCAAAATTCTCAGAGGAGAAGATCTTTTTATGCATTTCCCACTGGGTCCAATGTTAAACTATGTTTTGCTACTGGTGGCCATGTCGGAAGACGGATCAGCACCAAAGTAACAAGCTTGGTCAAATCAAAATCTCACAAGTTTCATTTATGCAATGTTTAAATTGAATCCATTCAATGATTTTCCATCATTTCCCCATTGCTGGCAGCCATGTTGGATGGTGGATCAGAACTGAAGTAACAACACTTGGTCAGCTTCTCATAAGCCAAGTTTGGATTACGCAGTTGTCTAGAAGAAGATCTTTTGTTAACTTAAGTTCAAAGCTGTTGACACTTGGTCAGCACCTGACAGGCACCTGACAGGCATCATTCATGTCATGTTTGATTTAAATCCATTTAGCAGTTCTCTAGAAGATCTTTGTGTGCATTTCCCATAGGGTCCAATGCTGTCCGCATGTAAGATGACAGATTGGCACCAAAGTAATAACACTTGGTCAGCACCTCATAAACATCATTCATGCCATGTTTGGTTCAAATCCATTCAGTGGTTCTAAAGTAAAAGTTCTTTGTATGCATTTTCCGTTAGGGTCCAATGTTAAAATTAAGATTCCCGCTGGCGGCCATGTTGGATGATGGATCGGCATTAAAGTAAAAACACTTCGTCAGCACCTCATAAGCATCATTCATGCCAAGTTTCGTTCAAATCCATTCAGTGGTTCTCAAGAAGAAGTTCTTTGTATGAATTTTCCCATGAGTTCAAATGGTAAACTAAGTTCCCCGCTGGCGGCCATCTTGGAAGCGGTTGGAAAACTTGAATGTGTTCAATAAAATATAGTCCTTAACATGCTGAACATTTTTGAATTTTAAACTTGACCTCTATCTCAAAGCGTTTTTGAAATATAGGACATAAAGTAAAAAATCACGAAAAATTTGACCAATAAAGGACCACAACTCATATATAGGTACTTGGATTTTCTTCAAAATATCCATGTGGGTAGATCTTAACATGCTGAACATTTTTGCAATTTAAACTTAGTTTTTTTCAATAAAAAATAAAAAACCACAAAATTTTGAAAATTGTACGGAAAAAGGGCAATAACTCTTAGACGGGTTGTCAGATTTTCTTCAAAATTTTAGCATGGGTAGATCTTTTCATGCTGATCATTTTTATCTCTTCAGATTTTTGATATCTGTAACGGTTTTTGAGTTATTTGCCAAAAACTGTAATTTACCCCTATGTTCTTTTTTTAGTAACGGAAGCCATGTTGTTTGACCTAAGACATACAATATAACAAATTTGAAAGTGATGATTCAGTTAAAGTTTGGTTCCATTTGACCCATTGGTTTCAGAGAAGATTTTTGAAAGTGAGCTAACGACGGACGGACGACGGACGACGGACGGACGGACGGATGACGGACGCCAAGTGATGGCAAAAGCTCTCCCTGGCATAGCCAGGTGAGCTAAAAATGGGTGGGGTTCGGAAGTGGGGGGTGCACGGTGGGTTATTCCAGCCCATGGACTATATTGGTTTGCAGTTTAAATCCAAATGACTTTGAGAAACATTACTGTTAGGAAACGACGTCTACGACAATAATTAAGATTCAGAAATTTCAAGTACTAGTACGTTCGCTCAACTTCTTTAATTGAAGGATATAGTAATATAAATTATAAGAAGTACTAGTATCTTTTTTCTTGTGTTTTGTTTCTCAATCTACATTCACAATATTTATGCCTTGCTGTTATATGTACAATATAAGTTTTGACAACGTGTTGCCCAATCCTTTGTCACTTTTTGGCAATAAAATATTACAATAACAACAGCAGACTGGTCTTTATATTCCAAAGTTCCTGCCAGGGTGAGGTGTTGCCATCACTTGCATTTGGTGTCCGTTTTCCATTCGTAGTCCGTCTGTCGGAAAAAAATGGTAAATCTTGTGTTGTACCCTGTGTACAGATTTATTTAATAATCATAAAATATTTTTTGTTAAACTATATGGCGTACGCGTACAAAATGCTCATTTTTTGCGTACGGCGTACGATGACCAAGCGTACGAAATACGGCTTAAATTGAGTCGGAATCCGGGGTACGAAAAGGGGGTTGGTACCCTCAACTATACTAAACTCTTAATCAAAATATTAATACTGAATGATAAATGCTTATGTAACAAGATAATAAAAGATAAACATATCCGCCCAACCGTGTCAATGAAATGAAAGGTCAAAATTGACACATATTAACAAAGAAAAAAAGAATTTGAACTTAGATATATACATCAACTTGTCCTTTACATTTTATGAAATGACCGAAAGACGATTTTCTAGCTTACATTTGAATACTTTCAATATTCAAATGAGAACCTAACCGTCAGTCAAAAGAACGAACAATCCATCGACAATGGCAACATCGGAAACACTAAGAAACAAGGACACCACTTGAGTATGGGACAAAAAAAAGAAAAAATGAAACAACACGGACCAAATGAAAACCATGGGTGAGATCAGGTGTACCGGTAGAGCAAGCATCTCCTGCTTCTTATAAAACACCCGCCGTGTTGGACATGTCAACTTCTGTAGTAAAGTCAAATCTGGAAGAGGAAAAATTAACTTTCGTTGTTAAGGGAAAGATTGTTTTGCCATCTGGGGAAACAGATATCACATTGCGATCCACAAGATCGTGATGTCGACCGTAAAACATTTCTTTTGATGACTTTAAATTTTTGGTTACATACCCTTGCTTAAGTAGTCTACAAAAATGTATTTGTAATCAACCAAGCTCTATCAAGGAAGTCAATATATCGACCACAAGCCATTCAGTAGCGAATGAGTTCTGAGATATAAACTCCATATGCCGCCATCGCGTTTGTCATACAGCCTTGTTTGTAGTGTACCTCTGTTGTCAATTTCAAGATGAAGGTCAAGGAACGAAGCCGATGTGGAAGTATCTGTATATCCTTAATTTCGAGCTCTTTTGGATAAATAAGATGAAGAAAGTCACCAAAGCGAGGGTTGTTTAGTGATAAAATATCATCTATAACACGGAAGCTGAAATTAAAAGACTGGGGCAGATTTTTGTCTTTATTTTGAAGAGCCCTTCAATAAATTCAGCCTCTAAAGAGAGGAGAAACAGATCGGCTAAAAGAGATGCACAGTTTGTGCATATTGAAATTCCAATGGAATGTTGAAAAACAAGTCCACCAATGTGGACCAATATATTGTTGATCAGAAACTCCAATATTTTAATTACTTCTTCCTAGTATGTGTATTTTCTGTGATACTGAGTCATATTTCACAAAGTATTCTTGTTCTCTGCCTATTACAATGTACATATATCTTCGTTCGCCCAACGCTTCATCTGTTTTTTTTTTGTTTTTTTTTTTTTTTTTTTTTTTTTTTTTTTTATCTTTTCTTTTTTTCTTTTTTTTCCGTTGATTCATGGGATCGTCAACAGACAAGTGCATTGGATTTTTAATTGTTTTTTGTTCTAAGGGTTAAGATTTTTTCAAAGAACAAGAACCGAACAGATACGAATTTATCAATTAAGGGAGTACGAGTGTCAGGAATTTTGTAATTAGTATTAAAGATATAAAATTTTATTTTGAAGAACTTTGCTAATAGAACAACATGAGCAAAAAAAAAATTGAAAATCTATGCAAGCATTTTTGAGCTATAAGACGTCAAAATTTTGGCGGAAAACAGTTCTCTCTAGAATTTTCCTTCAATTCCCATTACCTGTTTACATGCATTAAAATATATGAAAATATAATTTGAAGTATATAAAATTTTGTACATTGTCTATTTTATGCATTTTAAAGTGACCTATGAAAAGGAAAATATGTGCAAAAAAAATTAACCCGAGGATATCGAATGCTTCTGAAACCTGACGCTCATACTCCCTTAGGCAACATCTGACTTTTTGAACGTGAGACAGGTGCTGTATACTGGGCAGATATGCTTACCGTTCCAGTCACCTGGTGTCATTCTGTTTTTGAGACTGTTATTGCTTTAGTTTTGGGTGTTTTACTAGTGGTGTTCGTGTATTCTGTCTTTGGGTTTTCGTTCCGGTCCCGAGTGTTCTCGTTTTTTTTATTGTGTCTGATTTTTATGTAATCTTGTGCTCTATTTCTTCGGTATTCTACTACCGTTGTTGTTGATTCGAAGTAAAACTGTGATTTTATATGAAAATTTCAGCGTTGTTTACAAAGAAGAGTTATAGTACGGCCTAGTGCTTTGTTATCTTGTTTGTTGATGTTTCATGATAGTATCTGTCAATTTGAATCTTGTGCGTTCTTTAAAGCAATATTTGAAATTCAATAAATACCCAGTTGCATAAAGAATGTAAATTTCGTTATGCTGTACGCGCGTTTAAGGAAGTAACCAATCATCAGGAGCATAAGAATCAAATAATATTGAAAGCCATATCCGAATGTAGTCAAAAAAGAAGTACTAATTACCAAACATACCGAAATAGGAGGCCAAATCCAATACCAGCTACATCCACCGAGTGTCATACACGGAATGAAGCCTCGGTATTTTTTTTTAAATTCAATGCATACAATCAAAACCTGTATTAGCGGTTAATATGCATTTATTTCTTAAATTGTTTCAAATATCTTGTGGACCGCTATGGGATATCTGTTTTGCAGATGACAAAAGATCTTTCTCTAATTTCTAGCAAATTTAACCAACGCCTGACCAATGTGATAAAAATGTTTCTCGTCACTAGTGAGAGAACAACTCGCGTGGAATTTCCCGCCAAATCTATTCGGAACACAACCCTCGGTGTTTTACATTATGTCATTAGAGAAAAAGTTTCTACAACTTAAACACGTTAATTATGAAATTTCTCACATCTTGTTAAATAAATTTTCAAATGTTTAAAAACTCGGCAAGCCTCGTTTTCAAACATTTGCAAAATTTATTTAACTCGATGTGAGAAATTTCATAATCAACTTAGTTCTCGTTATAGAAACTATATTTCTCTTAGCCACTAAGGTTTGTTTTCCTATTCCAGATTTGGTTTTACTTACAGAGCTGACATGTTCAACACGACGGATGTCTTATAAGAAGCAGAAGATGCTTACTCCAAAGGGGGCACCTGATCGACCGATGTTTTTATATTGGGCCCGTGTTGTTCATTTTTGTAGATGAAACAACGGCAGTAGAATACCGAAGGAACAAAGCACAAGATTACACAAGTCAAAGTCCAGAGACAAGGCAAAAGCAAGAACACCAAAAGACGGAAGACCAAAGACACCACATGCCCACAAAACACACGAACATTACATATACAACACAAAAAACTAAAGCACTAACATTGTGAACTCTCAATAAACAAGAGTGACATCAGGTGCTCCGGAAGGGTAAGCATGTCCTGCTCTGTGCACAGCACCCGTCACACTCCTGAATCCTGAGTGTGTCTCCATTTTTTTGTGCCGTCTTTATGTTATGTCTTGGTTTTTTGTTTTCGGATGTTGCCATTGTCCTTTGATTATTCGAGTTAAACTTACGGTTCGGTTAAACTTAATTTGCATACAGTGTAGCAAGACAAAACATAAAAAAATGGATATCGAGTACTTTATCGGCGTTTAATGTTGGTAGATTATTTTGAATCCTACAATGGCTAATGAAATTGCTTATTGCAGACAAACACTAAATATACAATATTAAGACTGCCAATCCCGAACTCGTGATGTGACATCTTTCTTGACGATATTCAATAGGTTGTCCCTACATATATTATCATATTGTGTGTAAACAAACAAATGTAAACGCCAAGCATAAAAGAATACGCAGATATTTGATTTGCAATGGCCTTTCATAGATTGTCCTCCAACAAGAAGACAAAACTTTGTCAGTATGAGCTCGTGCAATCACTTTGTGCCCGTCCGTCCGTCCGTCATCCTTCGTTTACTTTTCAGTTAAAGATCTTCTCCTAAACAAATTAGCAGATTTGAAACAATCTTGGCCAAAACAATTCTTTGATGGTTTTCCTGAAAGAATGGGACTTTTATGTTCATGCCTTATCTAAGATAGCCGCCAGCGGCGAACATAATTTTATCATTCAACCTTTTAGAAAATGCATTCAAAAATATTTTCCTCTGAAACAACTGAACAAATTGGAACAAAACCTGGCCACACAAGTTCTTGGAAAAGAGTTTAACATAAGGCCAATGACGGCAATGCATTCGAAGATCTCCTTTGAAACCACCGAGATAATTAGAACCAAACTTACTCATAATAGTCTTTGGGTGATCCTCTTTAAAATTTGTGATATTTTTTGTTCTTACCTCGACCAAGAAGGACACCAGCGGAGAATAAAGTATACCATAGTGCCCAAAGGGAAACGTATGCAAAGATTTTCATCTCTGAAACCACTGCGCAAGTTGGAAAAAATAGCAGACGAACATTAGATATACAAAATTAAGTCTGACAATCCCGCACTCATGAAATAAAACATCTTTTTGGACGACTTTCTATAGGTTGCACTTAAATTGTTTTTAATGAAACTGCATATGAACAAACAAATGTGAACGTCCAGTATATAATATTTTGCAGACATTTGATTACAGATGATTTTCTTCCAACGAGAAAACAATATTGTCAATGAAGCATTACTCTTTTTGACGCTTTGTCAAGGTGATCTTGTGCCATCACTTGCCGTCAGTCGTCTATCGTAAACCTTTCATTCAAAGAATTTTTTTATGGCAAGCACTGTGTAAATGGAACCAATCTTTGTAAAAACAATCCTTTAGGGATCCCCTTCAACGTTTTTGATTGTTATGTTCCTGTCTTATGCAATGTTGCGTCCAACGGGGAATATAGTTTTAACATAGGACCCTATGGGAAAGTCAATGTATTCAATGTATTCAGTCATCTTCTGTCCTGAACCACATTGCAAATAAGAATTAAACTTGGCTTAATATTCCTTAATTGCCCACTTCAACGATTGCGATTTTCATGTTTGTACCTGATCTAAGGTTGCATATAGCGGCCAACAAAGTTTAACGTAGCAGACTTTTGGAAATGCATTTAAAGATCTCTAACCCTGAATCTGTTGTGTTAATGGGAACCAAACTTGGTCACAATAGTAGGATACCCAAGGTCCAAAAAGGCGCTTAGTTTTCGAGTTTGGGTTAACGGAATCACACACGGCTAATTTTTGTTTTAAATGATAGAACAACTATTAAATTTCAATTTTTTTGCTGTCGTAGAAAGCTCCTGTGGTCATGATTTCTCTAATTCCCCCCTTTTAAGGGTACCCTAAAACAGTGCTTGGGATATGGTATCTTTAAAGTTATAGAAAATAGTAGTACTGTCTTATATTTCAATAAAAAGCCTGAAATATATATTTGAATCAAAGAATGCAAGTTATTCTTGACTGTTTTTTGTAATTTATCGGTGTTAATGTCGTGGTAAATTTGAGTCTAAATTAACAACATTTTAATTGAATGCGAAATAACTATGCTTTATTTCTGAAAAATTCCAACTTTTACGAAAGAACATATACGAATTGTACCTATGCTCCAAAAATCATGGATGTAATGTCCACCGTTAGTGAGAAATCAACAAATAAAAAGCCACCATTTGCGTAAAATTTTCAAATTTTAGTCGATGCAAATTGGTCATGTTGTTTTAAATGTACAACGAGAGATAACTCTAAAAATCATTACTTGTCAAAATTACTTGACAAGCCCAAGTCTAGTTAAATAGCGGGAATCTAGTGCCAATTTTACGTTGCTCGTGTTTTAATTTTCCATTCACGTGTATTTGTTTCCATGTTTAAAATCACTTTTCCATATCATTTCAGATAATATAATAGGGTTTTGTTTCAGTGGGAACGGTCTTACTAGGATTAATTTCAGTGTGTGTGTTTTTTTCTTTTGGGGGGATTGACTTATTTATACCAATTACAAAAGAACGATTTATTTCGCCTAAACTTAGTTCATTTTTAGCGGTTAGTTTTAAAATAAATTCAAGCTTTCCTTTAAAGAATTATCCCATAAAAGACAGAAATGCGCAGTTCTTTATATCCCTCATATCACGGAGGTGCAAATATTCAAAATGACGGGTCTTTAAAACAAAATGCCAACTTTTGAAATTTGTTGAATAAAGACAACAGACAAATCATTTTAAAAAGTAAAAGTAAAGAACTACACCGATAAAATTTACAATAATATTCGAATTTCGCTGTAGTTTTGTCTGTGAAATGAAGCTCACTTTAAAATGCATCAATATTTTCATAATTTTAGGAGCTGACTTCTGATCCCATTTAAAAGAAAATGTGACCACAGCCAATAACTACGACATCGTCATTTCGATGCACCATGGTATCCTCTTTCCAGACATCTATAACACAGGTGTGTGTTATTCCGTTAGCCCAAAATCGGGAAAATCGTCTCTTGGGCACCCTACTACAATAGTTAATTGGGTAGTCCCCTTTAAAGTGTATGCTCAAATGTCGTTTAAGATAGCCACCGGCAAAGAACAAAGTTTACAAATTAATATTTGGGTTAAATTTATTTAAAAGTCTTCTCAGAAATCAAAACACAAATGGTCAGAATAGTATGTGAGTGGCCCCGTCAATAAAGATTGAAGTCTTGGGCAACGAAGCATTACACTAGTTTACTCCAAGGTCTGCTCGCAGACTTGTTTTATATTCTTACGAGACTGAATTTCTTTAGACATTCGTAAAGATCATAAAATAAAAGATGCTAGACTCTTCAATCTCAATTATAGATATATTGATGATGTTCTTTCTATCAATAATGCATCTTTTTCTAAATGGATCCTTTAAATATTTTCACCAGAACTAGAGATAAAGGAAACGACAGAAACCACCAGATATACATCTTTTGGACTTACATCTCAAATTAAACGAAAATGATTATCTCAGTACTAAAATTTACGACAAAAGGGACGATTTTGATTTCAAAATTATCAATTTCCCTAACATGGACAGTAATATTCCAGGTTCTCCTGCTAACGGAAAGTATGTTTCACAGCCGCGACCACTTTCTTAATCAAGGCTTCGAAAAATTACGTCTCGTACGATCATTAAAAAAGTACTTTAATAGATATCAGTCCCTTGTGGAAAAATTTGAAGTTTCGGCCCGAACTCTGATTCAAGATTCCTTCTTTACTTAGGATGACCATTTCTTTTCACTGTTTACGACCTTTCAATGGTAATTGCCGCTGAGTTGCTACCGGACGCCATCGCAATGGAAGGGGAGATTTGGCTAGCCATAAAACCGGTTTAACCTTCCATTTCATTTGAAATGCCTGTACCAAGCGAGGACCATTGTGGTCGACAATTTTGCCTGTGGTTTTCACCTGATTTGTCTTTTTGTCTCATGGACTTCGGCTCTTGATCACTCTGTTCGGTAATTTTGTTATTACCCCCATTATCAGAAGGCCAGGGCCGAGTTGAGCGATACATGTCTTTTTTTTACGTTTTCCTTACTATAGTCATGACTTTTCGAATATAAATTCGTAAAAAATAGGATCAATCTGAGACACAAAAACTTCTAGTAAATAAATGAAAATAAGAAAAGTCTTGATTCATACATAATTAGCAATATTTTGTCAATTGCAACAAATGTAAATTAATTTTGCTTCAGGTTAGACTCTACTAAATGACCAATCAGCTGCTGGCATAGTCAAAAATAGTACTTATATAAACAAAGCCATGCTACTTTCGCTGTGGATATAACTGTCAATATTGACAATATCCGAGTTCTTAAACGCTCTTGTGATCATGAAAAACTTCCGGATTGACAAGCATTTTGAATCAACCAGCCTCATTGCATGGGAAAAATACTGAAGCCTCATCAATGATGACACGTATGCCCAAGGATATGAAAGGGAAAATTGGTCATTTGCATACCCCAGTTAAATGAGGCGATAGAAATTTCTTATTAGACTTTAAAGTTGGGTCATCGTTTGGATATGTTACTTGGCAGACGTGCCACTTTGAGAAAATCATATTGCCGCACAAGGTGAACTTCGGGTAATTATGAAAATTCAAAAAACGTTATAATGGCCGCCTATGGAAAATATTTAGTGGAGTCTGACCTTAAGCCGAAAATTGAGGGGAAATAAATTTTTTGCCAGGTAGTGACTTTTTATGTTTCAATTGGTGAAATATGTCTAGGTTACAGAAAATAAAGGTATATTTTGCACCTAAGATCAACTGGTATCAAATTACAGACCTGTTCAGATATTATGTAATATTTCACATTTTACAAGCCCCTGTCAGACTTTTACCAATGTTTAAGGATGTAGATACACTAAATGAGTTAGAATAAATGAAATGCTTGTTATATATGCATGAAAAGTTATGATTTTATCCAGAAAATGCTTGAAAATGTTAAAATAATGTTTTCTTATATATCGACATATATCGCTAACTCGAACGATAGAGCCCCATATAAAATCCCATTTCTTTTCAACATTATATATTTTTTTAACTTGAATTTTATTTATATTTGTAGTATAAATACTGAATTACCTATTAAACAAAAATCTGAGAGTTGAAAAGCTCCAAAGCTCATTCTGAGTGCCATTTTATGTTGCGTCATATCACAATATGAGATTTTTACTAATTTCACATCCAATTTTTACAATAAATTGAAATTTTATTCATAGTTGCTTATATTTTTCACAACAATGATGCTTTGAATTGCATAATGAATTAGACAACGGAAGAATTTAGTAGCTGCATGCAGTTTTAGAAATTTGGGACACACTTTCATACTGTCCCCATGATAAGAAAAGACTGAATTTACACTTAATTGTATTTTGTTGGACAACAGAATATTATGAACAATCTCTATTCACTTTCTGGAGTTTGTTTTACCTTTATTTTGCNCATGATAAGTAAAGACTGAATTTTCAACAAATTTTACTCTTAATTGTATTTTGTTGGATAAAAGAATATTATGAACAATCTCTATTCACTTTTTGGAGTTTGTTTTACCTTTGTATTGCTTATGATGATCCTTTGGTATCAGTTATATATAATTTGAGTGATTTGTATTGACAGAATCTGACCTCAGAAACACATGCTGCAAATGGGGGGGGGGGCTTAAAATGACCAGTTTTTCACCATTTCTTTGACTGCTTTCTTTGTAAGAAGTAATTTAATGATAGTATAGTGCACCAATCTGCTATAAAGTATCACAAAGATAGTCAGATGTATGTAAAACAGTCATTCAAGCTCTATTTTCCAAGTTGAACCATTATTGGAACCTTGAATTTTTCAAAGTGCTGAAAACACTTAAGTACCAGGCATTTGAAATAAGGAATATAATTTTTTCAAGGGGCAGAGAGCATCTTTATTTTGAGTTTTCTAATTGGATATTGATTAAGCTACATGATAAAGACCAATAATTGAACTTTTAACACATTTAATGACCTATTAAGGTTAGACTCTACTAAATGACCAATCAGCTGCTGGCATAGTCAAAAATAGTACTTATATAAACAAAGCCATGCTACTTTCGCTTTGGATATAACTGTCAATATTGACAATGTCCGAGTTCTTAAACGCTCTTGTGATCATGAAACACTTCCGGATTGACAAGCATTTTGAATAAGCCAGCCTCATTGCATGGGAAAAATACTGAAGCCTCATCAATGATGACACGTATCCCCAAGGATATGAATGGGAAAATTGTTCATTTGCATACCCCAGTTAAATGAGGCGATAGAAATTTCTTATTAGACTTTAAAGTTGGGTCATCGTTTGGATATGTTACTTGGCAGACGTGCCACTTTGAGAAAATCATATCGCCGCACAAAGTGAACGTCAGGTAATTATGAAAATTCACAAAACGTTATAATGGCAGCCTATGGAAAATATTTAGTGGAGTCTGACCTTAAAATGAGACAATATTTTAATTCTTCAACACCTTTTGTGGATTAAATGTATATGCAGCAGATGTATTTATGTTATTAATAAAATCCATAGTGAATATTGCATCTGGTTCTCGCTAAATATTGGAGATGCATATAATGATTGTATACGGGTTATTTTTGTTATGTTTAATTGCATGTATAGTAAGTATGATTAATTGTTAGGTTTGTTTTGCTTTTCAACTATTTTATATTTTTGGACAAGATTTCTATCACTACTTATTTAGCTTAATACTAAATTACTAAAGAAATATTGAACAACTAGTTGTTCATATCGGAAAATACTAAATTCTTAATACCGCTTTATTAATCAAGGCTTGAAAAAATACTCGTCTCATACGAACGTTAAAAAAGTTCATTAATAGATATGAGTCCCTTGTGGGAAAAATTGAAGTTTCAGTCCGAACTCTGACTCAAGAATCTTTTTTGCTTAGAAATGGGTTGATAATTTCTTTTAACTGTATAGGACCTTTCCATTGCTGTTGAGTTACTACCGGACACTACAACAATGGAAAAGAGGCGTTGGCGCGATATAAAACTGTTTAACCCACAGTTTCTTTTGAAATGACTGTATCAAGCCAGTAACACTGCGGTCGACAGGTGGTTTCCACGTAATAGGTCTTTTTGTCTGATGGACTTCAAGCTCTCGGATGACCTAACTATCTGGGGGAGAAACAGATGTGTCACACACTATCTAGGGTTACATTTGTATATTGACACATATCGTTGAATTTATATTGCTCCTGAAGGCCGAAAAAAAGTTTTATTGTGTCAGACATTCTTACTAAGTCAATTCTCTAATGGGAGGTAAAGAAAACATTGTTAAAGGGTGTCATGTTTTTTTTGACGAAGCTATTTTTTTCAGCAAATTTATTACATCATATGACCTAAACAAAAAAAAAAAGATATAGAGTAAATTCACATGAAACAAAGTCTCTACAAATACGTGTCAAAACAAAGCAATGGAACAACGTTTTCATTGTTGTTCTTCATCTTGAAATCACCATAAGGTCTTCAACAATGAGCTATGATCATACCTAATATAAGTTCAATACCCTCTAGCTGAATTCATTGCTAGATGTCGAGCACGGCTACATCTATGTTTTATGATTCATGGATGTTGGATAGTCAACAAACATAAAATTAATTAGCAAATTGTTCTAGATCATGCTTACTCTTCCGGAGCACCTGATGATTCCTCAGTTTTTATAAGGTTTTACACTGCTAGTGCTTTAGTTTTAGTTTTGTGGCGTTCTTGTTCATTTTTGTTTATTTGTTTTGTCTTTTTCATACTGTCTCAATTCGTGTTGCTGTGAATTGCCGTGATGTTGGATTTATGATTTTAGAATTTCCCCTTTCCTATTCGTTTTCCGATGTATTATTGTACAAAAAGGTCAATATAAAAAGTAATGAGTGAACTGTCTCGGCCAATCCTTGATGTGAATAGGCCGTCAGGTCAAGAGAAGCAATTGTAAGTTTGAAAACTTTGACAAAAACAAAACAAACAATTACTTTCTTGCAGATTGGGCTGACCGATTTTTTACTGCTGCTCACTGCCTGTTGTTTGTTTATCCTCGTCATTCTCGACATTTCTGTGGTAAGTCACCCATCTGCGCTAAAAGATTTAATATGATGTTGTTTATTTTTGTCTGTGTCGTTTTCTTTTCATGTTGAGTTCCCGAGTGTCGGAATTACTCATTGCTTCACTTTACAGATGTTTCTCTAATTTGCTTTTGTTAGATGGAAATGTATTCAATTACAAAGGAAATATGTAATTTCATAAGAAATTGATTTAACAGCTATAATCATTTATTTCTGACTTCATCAAAATAAAATCCACTGATAAAATCTGTGGAGAAAATACTATTAAAAACAAAACCTTAGAGGTTTTTTTTTAATATTTCAATAGTTGGGGGTATTTTATTAGTGTTAACATCGAAATCTAAGGGCCATTTTTTATAAAATGAAAATTATTCAAAGGAGGTAATTGGCGATATTAATAAAGATTTTCGTATCAGAAAATATCGTGTAGGTACTCCAATGAAGACTTTTGTAAACAGTTTGATGATTTATCAATTTTCATTGCACAAATACATAATGATGACATGGTGCATGAAGACGCACGTTAAGTGTTGAATTTAAATTTTAACTTGTACTTTTCAACTGCAAAATTTTAAATAAATTCATGAATGCACGTAGGTGCATGGCAATTTTAACTTTTGCTTGTTTTTGCAGTTTTCTTGAATTTTCGTTGTAGTTTATCTTAATTAGTGACCAAAGCGCTGTAACTCTAGCCACCTCCAGTCCTTCCCGCCCATTTTGAAATTTTCTCCACAAAATACATGCATTTTCACTTACCGATTTCAATTTTTGACAGTATTTTTGGGATTTAGAAGTCCCTGTTTAAATATATGATAAACTGTATACTACATGGCAAAATCCGTATCACATGCCGTCTCATCCCTCGACCAATATCAGACCTCGGGCTGATATTGGCAACTCGGGATGACACAGTATGTGATACGGATTTTGCCTCGGATTGATATTGGTCCTCGGAATGACATAGTATGTGATACGGATTTTGCCATGTTTTATTCCCTATTTTATACATCATTTGGAGCATTCTGACAAAATTTCATTAAAACACGAGTAGTTGATATGGCAAAAAGCCGTAGGTTTTCAAAAAACGTTTTTTGAAAACCTA
>MJUU01062648.1:18505-31800 GCA_002080025.1 Modiolus philippinarum
GATTGACTCACTGATAGTGTGACGGGTGCCGCTAGCGGAGCAGGACATGCTTACCCTTCCGGAGCACCTGATGTCACTCCCGGTTTTCACACTATGAGTGCCTTAGATCTTAATGTTATCTTTTTATTTCCATGCATTGTAGCTGTCTCACGACCTTGTTTTGTCTTTGTTTTTATCTGTTACCGTTTTTGCCATGTCTTTGGACTTCAATTTTTGTTGTCATCGCTTCCCTTGTTCCTTCGGTATTCTACTGCCGTTGTTTCAATTTATCATAAAATCTTTTACATCATTTTGCGAATTATCGTTTAAAGAAATATAAAACATTTTGTTTTTGATACGGACTTTATCATGGTGCAACGCAACAAGCTCGCCCTAACGGGCTCACTTTAAACTGGCCGTGATAAAGTCCGTATCAAAATTAAAATGTCCCATATCCAATATGTATTGTCCTGTTTGGTTGAGATAAATTTTGAAGAGATTGATTTTGTACACTTCAGATTATTCAACATATTGATTATATATAAATATTCTGAAGACATTGGCGATATAGCCTTCAGGTTGTAATGTGGTTCATTGTTATTTTGAATTTATATTTTGATGTGTTGTCTTGTTACTATATATATTTCGAAGAGATTGAAGTAGCCTTATATTTTGTTGTTTTTTATTGTTCTGTATAATGTATATGAGAATAGCACGCACTTTATTGTATTTTGGCTGCATTGTAATGTTTTGAATGGTTCGGACATATGATGAAGAGATGACGTAGCCTTTTTGATGTTTTGTTTTTGATTGTTCTGTTTAATGTTTACGGGGAGAAATTGTGTTTTAATAAAGCCATAATCCAATTTTGTATAATATTGTCTGGTTCACGCATAGTTTCAAGCGATTGATATTGAAGCCTCAAGGCTGTTTTGTATTTTTGTCTATTCCATACATAGATTGAAGTGATGGACTACGAAGCCTTTAGACTGTTTCGTATTATAATAGAAAAATAGGAAATGATATGGATATGTCTGATGCATTGGTTGAAGACATTCAATTTGTAACCTTTAGGCTAGTTTATATTAATTTGATCCCTATTATTAATTTCATTGATATGTTGAAAACATTGACTTTGAAGCCTTTATGCTTGTTTGTATTACTGTTAACCTATTTATTTTCGTAAGTTTCATTTTCCTGATCTTCGCGAGCACCAAAATAAATAGTCGCGAATATTTCCAACACTTATACAAATGCATCAGCAGTAATAGAAATTTGCGAAAATCGGTCGACGCGAAATTGACCAGGATGGACAAAACGCGAAACAAAGATCAGTTTGTATGCAGTATATCGTCTGGTTCACGCATAAGGTTGAAGGGATTGACTTTGACAGCTTTAGGTTCGTTTGTTTTTTTTGTTTTGTTCATGCATACGTTTCGGGAAATTGCATTTGTAGCCTTTCTGTTGATTTGTATTGTATTATCTTGTTCTTGTTTATGTTGTATTGATTGATTTCTAGATTGAAGTGATTGATTTTGTAGTCTTAAGGCTGGTTTGCATAATATTGTCTGGTTCGTGCATAGGTTGAAGGCTTTTGAAGGCTTAAGTATGGTTTTTATGATGTCTTTTGTTCCATGATTAGGTTGTAGTGATTGATACTGAAGCCTTTTGGCTAGTTTGTATTATCTTGTTTGTTTTATTCGTAGATTCAAGAAATTGACTTTGAAGCCTTTGGGCTGATTTGTATGGTATTATCGTATTTCTGAATATAGGAAAAAGAAGGGAAACGGGGAATGTGCCAAAGGGGAGTAATAACAACTCAAAGCTACCATAAGATCTTATGTTGATTTTATTGATTTGGTGGTCATAATTTTGTTTTGTATATATTGTCTTCCTTGTGTTTATATTGAAAAAATTGGCTTTTCTGGAGTTTTCTATGTATCGTGTGCGTTTTTGTCACATGTACATTCACTCCATATCCTTTCATTTTTCCTATTTGTGCCACAAGGGATGTTTTGTATTATATTTTTTTTGTCCATGTTCATATTTAAGACAGTGTCTTTTAAGGCCTTATTTAAGAAATGAAGGGATATGGAGTAAATATACATTACGCCTGTTTTTTAGTATCATATTGTCACATAAATTGAGCATATTGACTTAGATTTAATATTATCTTGTATTATTCATGTATATGTTGAAGAGGGAGATTATGTAGCCTCTGACTGTTCTCTATGAATTGTTTTGTTTATGTTAGTATTTGTATTTTTCGTCTTGCATATATTAAACAGATGAATAACAACCGAACTTACTGTAAATTTAATTTCTACATATGACAATTTTGACATCGGTCTCTTCAGGGCAGATTATATTCAAAATAATTTCAAGACCATAGCTGAAACGTGTTAAAAAAATAACAGACTTTGATTGATACATTTTACATTTTTATATATTGGATTAGAAGATTAGCTTTGCAGTCTTATAACTGTTTTGCGTAATTCTGCCTTGTTCATATATATTAAAGAATTGACTTTGAAGCTGTGATTTTGTTTATATAACATGTTAGTCTTGAGCACATTATATGTTACAGAGGTTGACTTTGTACCATCATACATTTTGTTTGTATTGTTCTGTTTAGGTGTATGACGTTTTGGACTTTGGATATTTTAAATATTTTGTATTATAATGTGTTGTTCGTGCATGTGTTGGTTGCCTAAAGGTGATTTTTATGGTATAATCTTATATATATTCTATGAGTCAAAAATAGCTTCATTTCCTGCTCCTATACATTATCTCTTTTTTTTCAGAGACAATACTCGTTGATCCGGTTGTCACTTTCACCTTTTTTTCTTTCTTCTATTCCTTATTATTATTTTTGGTTCTAGTCCTAGTATTGTTCTCTGTGCGTAAAACGTAAATCAATCAGTAAAAGCATAAAGTTAGTATTTTGTAAAAGTAATTGTTTGTAGTGTTGATGTACAGATACTGACAAATTTTTCCCCTCCTTATCTTACATCTGTAATCAACAGCTCTCAATACTTTGTTCAATTTTTGCAGTTTTGTCTTTGTTAATAGGTATTATTTGACTGTATTTAACTTATTTATTGTGTTTTGATAAAAAACCACATATGTTTCGAAATATATACAGTATTTATACTCATTCTATTCACATTGTTTGAATGTATATATATATTAAGAAAGCTGCTTTGTTTTATTATGCTAAAATACAACATTCAGACGTAATCAAGATGTTGGAATTTTTAATAGATAATATTTTTGTCGAATTTGGAGGTCGCGTTTTTCAACAGACAATCTGGATTCCCATTGGAACTAACTGCGCGCCGCTTTTAGCTGATCTCTTTCTTTTCTCGAATGAGGCCAAGTTTTTACAAGGGATAACACAGAAAAAAACAAAAACATTTCGCCCAGTCCTTTAATTTCAGCTTCCGCTACATAGACGATGTACTTTCTCTTAATAATCCAAAATTGAAGGAATATTTACACAAGATCTATCCCAATGAGCTTGAAATTAAAGAGACTACTGACACACATACTTCAGCTTCGTACTAAGATCTGTTTATATACATTGATGAAGATGGACGTTTGAAATCTAAGCTTTATGACAAACGTGATGATTTTAACTTTCCAATTGTGAATTTTCCCTTTCTGAGCAGCAATATACCTACCTTTCCAGCCTATGGAGTGTACATTTCACAGTTGATTCGTTAGTGTCGCGCATGTAGTTTATACAGCGATTTTTTTAATAGAGCAAAAGGACTGTCCCAAAAGTTGCTTAGTCAGGGATTTGTTCAGCCTTTGTTGCTTTCATCATTTCAGAAACCATGATATTATTGACAGATATGACGTGTCTGTGTCCCAAATGAAAACGGACATTTTCAGCTTCATTTCACGCATCACGGCTTTGACATAACAGGTTTTGACTCAACCCTGATAGTGTAAGGGTGCCGGAAGCGGAGCAGGACATGCTTACCCTTCCGGAGCACTTGATGTCACTCCCGGTTTTCATGGGAGTTCACACTATGAGTGCCTTAGTTTTTAGTTTCGTCTTTTTATTTCCGTGCTTGTAGCTGTCTCACGTCCTTGTTTTGTCTTTGTTTTTCTCTGTTGCCGTTTTTGCCATGTCTTTGGATTTCGATTTTTGTAGTCTTCGCTTCCTTTGTTCCTTCGGTATTCTACTGCCGTTGTTTCAGAGAAACGGTTAACCAGCAAAATTTGGCTAAGTCAAAATAAAAACAAAAATAAGACAATATCTGAGTTTAAAAGATAAAATCAAGATTTTAAAAATTTTATTACGGTGTTATATTGTTTTGTCTGGTTTAGAAATTGATATATAAAGTTTTAATTATTTGTGGACTTTCGCCTTTGATTACTGTATTGTTATAGTGTCTTTAAAAAGACTGTTGTGTCTAATATAGTATGTTATGTGTGTGTTTAAGAGATATATTTAAGGTAATGTGGTATTAAATTGTCAAGTTTATATATCAAATAAATTTATGACTGAGTAAGCTTAGAACATTTCATAAAAAATGTTAAATTTTGAAAGTTAAAATCCCTATTTTTAAAAAATTCCAGATAATCAGTTAGAGTATTTAATAGAATATTCAATATTTTATAGCCTTTATTTTGATTTGCCAAATAAGAGAAAGATAAGCAGGTTTCACCGATATTATTTTCAAAATAGTTCACACAATATAACAATTTACATAGTCCTTGTGAAACGATTTATTTAATAAAAGAATGGTACAATACATATAGCTTCTACAACGAGATGTAAGTTGATTATGAAATTTCTCACATGGAGTTAAATAAATTTTGCAAATGTTTGAAAACGAGGTTTGCCGAGTTTTTAAACATTTCAAAATTTATTTAACAAGATGTGAGAAATTTCATAATTAACGTGTTTGAGTTGTAGAAAATGTTTCTCTAATGACATAATGTAAAACACCGAGGATTATATTCCGAATAGATTTGGCGGGAAAATCCACTTAGTGACGAGAAATATTTTTATCACATCGGTCAGGCGTTGGTTAAATTTGCTAGAAATTAGAGAAATTAATTTCCCACACTTGATATCTAAAGTTTGTATATAAAGACAACTTGGTATATAAGATTGTATATATAAGATTGTATATTAAAAATAAACATACAATGATTTGAAAACAGCACAAATCCATATGTTAGGGATCCATGGAGCTGATATCGGTTAGGTCTTGAATCCAGTAGTACTCCTGGCGGAGTATGAACTTTAACATTAGTCTTTATTTTGGTAATTTCGCCCAAAGACTAGTTATTTGTTTGGTTCTACCTAGAAATGATTTTTTTTTAAATTCATTTAAACTGAAATAATCATTTTCACGTATTTGATTTAAAAACTTTGAATTAAAATTTCGCAAATTACTTTAACCTCAGTTATATATTGAAATTTCTTGTGGCTGTTATTTTTATGTCTTCTAGGAAAATGTATTTACGAATATTTGGGTTGCGAAAATGTAAAAAAGTAATTATGCTCTATAACAACTTCGTCAAACAGATTGTGCAAGGATCTTAATCAGTAGTTACTGCTTTTTTAGATAACTAATTACCAAAGAAGTAACTGTAATCATTTGTTCATTTGATATTATTATTTTTTTTTTCAATGTAATGTTTTGCCTATTATTTGAATGTTTTATTATGAAATAAAGAGTTTCAGATTAAGGGTAATTTTGTTTATTGCCTTTTTAACATGTTTTGTATCTGTCAGTCCCAGTATCATGTATAGTTTTCGATTGCAGGGCTCAATATGAAGAAGTGATTCACTACTTTTTAGAAATTTCGAAACTATAACCAACAAAGAAATACTTTTCTTGATCAAGAAAAATAGGCCTACCTTAGACATTGAAACTATACTTTTTACAATCAAGATTTAGTTCTTCATTTGAATTCTAAAATGCTTGAAAAGGTTTGCCTGATTTTTTTTTGTTTTTTTTTCAAACAAAGAGATTTCCCACATGTCAGTACAGTCTTAGTACTCTCTTCTTATAAAATTGTATTATTTATACTATAACTAATCCGAGATTCTGATTATCGCAAAATATTCAACGAATGATCGAATAACGCAGTAATTTACGAATGCGCGCAGTGCATGAGTGAATTACAACGTTTTCGATCATAAGTTGAATATTTTCGATAATCAGAATATAGGATTAGTTATTGTTTTTATTATATAGATCTTATTCTGTAATATTTGGTGGTTTATTTTAAGATTCATTGCATGAACTACGTTTTCAATGTTAATCCGCTGAGACGTTTACTTAACAACGACGTTGACAACGTCTATTGTGACGTCACTTCCTAGAGTGAAATTATGGAAAATAATTTCACAGGTAATTATCACTTTTATTTCACTGAGAAATTTCAATCTTTCACCGCAATCTATATAATAACTATGTTTATACTACTAGTTGTTATATTATATAAGAAGAGGACAGTCGATAAGCTGCTATAGCTAGCATGATGTCCGATCCTGTTGCTTCATTATTTAGAGGAGTTAGAGCAAAAACACTGTCCCAAAAGCTGCTTAGTCAGGGATTTGTTCAGCCTTTGTTACTTTCATCCCTTCAGAAATTCTATGGCCGTCACCATGACATCATTGACAGATATGACGTGTCTGTGTCCCAAATGAAAACGGACATTTTCAGCTAAATTTCACGTCTTCACGGATTTGACATAACCGGATTTGACTCAACCCCGGATTGACTCACTGATAGTGTGACGGGTGCCGCTAGCGGAGCAGGACATGCTTACCCTTCCGGAGCACCTGATGTCACTCCCGGTTTTCATGGGAGTTCACACTATGAGTGCCTTAGTTCATAATGTTATCTTTTTATTTCCGTGCATTGTAGCTGTCTCACGTCCTTGTTTTGTCTTTGTTTTTATCTGTTACCGTTTCTGCCATGTCTTTGGACTTCGATTTTTGTAGTCATCGCTTCCCTTGTTCCTTCAGTATTCTACTGCCGTTGTTGCAATGAAACAGTATTAAGAGAGTATGATTGTCAGATTTCATAAGCATTCGATATCCTCGGGTTTTATCAATTTAAACAGGGTAAAATATTTTTGCACATGTATCATATTTTCTTGGTCATAGGTCGCTTTAAAATGCATAAAAGAGAAAATGTGCAACAGTTTATCAACTTACAATTATATTATCATATATTTTAAGGCATATAAATAGCTAATGGAAGTCGAAGGAAAAACCTAGAGAGAACTGTTTCCTACCAAAATTTTGAGGTCGTATAGCTTTAACATTCTTACATGGATTTTTTCAGATTGTTCTATTAGCAAAGCTCTTCAAAACAAAAGGTCGGCGTTTCAATTTTAATTACAAATTTTCTGACCCGCGTACTCCCTTTAACTACTTTTCAGTCACTCATTCTATATGTGTCATCTCATATCAGTCAATTAATATGTTAAGCTTCTGCCAGCTTTTCAACATTAAGCGCTTAGTTTTTGCACAATGGCCGAAAGAATTGCTTTTATAATCCCTTTAGGGTGTATAGTATTTGACATCATTTCAAAATGTTGAGTTTTATGTAATAAAAAAAGAAGATAATGTGAAACACCTACAATGGCCGAAAATAACAATCACATGCCACAATCTTCCAGACAACTGCACAAGAAAAACCAATAAAGAGACAAATTACAAACGTAGACAACGACAGGACTCGGGACAGCCGAACTTTGTACCGGCACCAGCAAGAGGTAGCGGTAGGGTATAATCGGTTTGTGGGAGCCTAAACCTCCCTTTTTTCTATCCTGTTTCCTTATAGTATAATAAACATACAAACAAAACCCAATACAGGTAGACTACTTAACTGCAAGACCACAATCTTGAAAAAGGCAAGACGAAACAGAATTTAGATGGGTCATGGAGTGTTTGCTGCTAATCTGTCCGCTAGCTCAAGGAGCCTAGTCTGCTCGTAGAACACTGTCGAACTACGGAAGAAAAATGAAATTCAAACTTAGTCATCTTTCAACATTTATAATCTTTACCTCAGTTCTGATGTTACAGTAAGAATGTACTGATGTTTCAGTAATTTGCATTTGTGCAGATTTTTGTTTTGCCACCTTTTGTCTGTCTTATGGCAGGTAAAATTTCATCAATGCAAAGACAAAAGTAAAATGTAAAACAATAATGAACCAAGAGAGACTAAATATGCTAAAGGGCCATAAAATAACACCTATACAAGCCAATGACAGAGCTATGTATGGAGGACATACCCTTTAGTTTTATTAAATCAATGAAGGTTTAGATATTGTATAGTTTCAAGTCGGTTTTTGCTCCAGCCCAATCAAATGGACCAATGGAGTGAAGACTTGCACTTTACCAGTCGTAATACGTTAAGGCAGTTGCCACCGTTGATATTTGATTAGATATGCGGACCCCTCTGTCCTTTTTCATAACACAACATGTGAAATATTTTGCCCATGAACACCCACTTGTCATGCTATATTCTAAAAGCGTGTACTTTTGACAAAATGTTAAGATATTAACACTACTCCTTCACTCTTTTTCATGACTTACAAATTTCTTTATAAGGCAATGAAAAACCTAGAAATGGACATTTACAGTTTTGAGTTGCTTGTATCTCAAAATCAAGCGCATATTTGTTTTTCTTGTTACTTGTTAACCTTTTACTTAGTCCTGCTAATGCAGAACACTTGTCAACGCTATCAGACAAAGGCGACAACTACCTGAAGCTTGTAGTAAGCGCGTCAACCCTATGTGAAAAATAATAAATAAATAAATAAAGCAAAAAGACAAATATCAAATATACTATAGAACTTAGCCAATAAATCAAAACCTTAAAAAATCCGAAAGCTTATTTCGCATTAACAGACTATAAATAGCAAAATCAAATCCATAAAAACAGAATTATAGGAGGAGTTTGCGAATTTTTGGGCATCTTGTTTGCAGCAATACCTCTAGGCATTTAAAGCATATGGCAACAATTTTACAAAAGTAAATACTTTCATCCAAAAATGTAAGAGCAGTTTAATTCACAACATTAATGAGACGGACAGACAGACGGAGGCAATGAAATTATCTCTTAACTATGTTTAGAAAGAGCAGGGATAACAGAGTAAGTGAGATTGAAACCGTTAGCCTAAAAACGAATAATCCAAGGACAATGGCATCATTGGGAAAAAAGAAACAAAGACTTAGCATGACAAATAAATATTTAAAATTCTTTAGCGCACTTTCTTTAAGGTTGATGAGGACAACTGTCAAATGATCAAACCAGAAAAATGGCGGGAAAAAAATAAAAATGCTCAGAATACACTGAAATTTTACAGGAATGTTACTTAGCACAAGTAGAAACCAGTTTTGGTGTTAAAAATATCAAAATGGCGATCGTTGCCGCCATGGAAACTATAATGGCGGGAAAAAATCAAATTGTTCCGATTAGGATGAAAAGGTAAGATAATCTTGAAATCAGGTGACAAAAAGGAAAATAATAATGAAAAGGGGGAAAATAACTGTGAAAATGAAAGAAAATAGATGGATAGTTGTGAGAAAGTAAATAAAGCACACATAGTGATTAGAAAAGGGAAATAATGATAGAATAAAACACGAAAAGTGTGGGGAGAGGGAAGTCACCCTTGAACAGCAACAACTATCTCCCCCTCTTCAAAACAAAAAAAGACGTGATAGAATTACTCCCAGAACAAGCCATTGTTGATTTCCCTTTTATAAAGATCCCACCAAAGAAGTTTTGAATAAGAAAAAAATATAAATGTCAACTCCATCATATAGTCAACATGATCCAAAATATACCTATATACAGCATATTAGGTCATTTCCAGTCAAAATTGTGACCAAAAGGAAATACACACTACTTCCAGTCCTGCATGCGCACTCCTCTATCTCTCTATAGGACTCCTACGGGGTCACGTATTCAACTAGTATACAATATATCACAAATTAAGAATTTGTTAATGACAACCTTCTTTGCATTTATGTTAAACAGTAGGCAAGAAAGGATCGACTTCCGGTTTCTAATGTGTAACTTACAACTTCCTGTTCTAGTCAAGTGAAGACCTTGTACAGTCACATGACTATGGTAGTTTGGTTTTGATGCTAGAAGCCCAGCTGGAGACATCACTTCCGATTTTTGTAAAAGTGACAGCCATTGGGGGGGGGGGCAATGTTGTCAACTTTGAATGCTTGTAGATCTCTTAAAAGCCTGGTTTGCTATCCTGATTATTTAATATATTATTGATGTAATTTCAACAACAATAATGTATTACAAAACAAAAGAAACGATACACAGATTTTATAGTCAAAAATAGTATGTTACTTTCTAGCAGAAAAACCATAACTCATAGACAAAATGTATTTTTTCTTGTAAGAGTTACCATTATGCCCGAAGATTTCTCTTACAATTTCTGAACCATTTCCGCTCACGGTCAAGGTCATTATCTGGAATTTCTTTTTGCAGGTGTTAATAGTGAGTATGTCCAAATTTTCTTTTTACCAAACCATCACATTTTCGAACCGACTGAAGTCAAATCCCTATTGCTAACTCGACCATGACTTCCTCGGGCCTATTTTCCGTTGTCAACTACCGATCTCATAACGGTAAAACGCGTGTTATGCGATCTTGACGTTGTGACGTCTCAACGGACCTGTTGCCACGTAATCTATCATTTGATAAGCTTGTTTTCTTTGGATTCATTGATACTCTTTAGTTTGTTCTTCTTATCACATAGCAATGCATTTCGAGGGTAAAAATCCAGATCAACGGTCTGACTGCGCTAAGTCATTGTCATCATTGCTTTTGGATTGAACAGGGCATCGAAATGAGACATTGTTTGCCACTTTTTAAGACGGCAAATTGTTAACATGATTAAGTATCCCAATTATGGACATCAAACAATTTAAATCATCCATCTGGTAACGGCGAACTCGATCATCGGGCGAAAAATTACAATTCCGGATTTCCATCGTATCCGTTTCGGAATTGGTTTAAAAGTTGAATAAACAAATGCGTTTTGACGTTGAATACATTCATATACTAAAATAAAAAATCTAAATTCCGAAATACAAAAAATATTTACATAATTATATGTGTATCGTTTCTTTTGTTGAGTAGTATATATTCAATGGAAAAAATCAAATTTAAGATGACATATTTTTTTTGTCATGGCATGAAATATGGTCCGGCAAGGGCCAAAAAGACGTAAAAATGCAAATTAAGGAAGTATTGTGGTAATTTTGAAGCTACGAGGTGGCAAGATCAAAATCTATTCTATGTTATCACATATTCAATAATCACAACTTTTAGCACTGATGGTTATCTTTCCCCTATTAACAACATGCACATCACAATCTGCCCTAATATAACGGTGTTGTTAATATCCATGAACACCAAGGGGCGGGTAGCTCTTGTCTTGTATATCTCAAGGAAAAGCCTGGAAAGAGGGTTTGAAAATTTCACGTAACAATTAACTACTATAGTACTACAATATATCCAAAAACAAAGAAATTTAAATGGTATTTTTTTTCTGAGTATGGTGTCCTCATTAACCTTAAGGTAGATCGATCCTTATAAAAATATCAGACAGAATTTTTCTTTATTTTAAGATATGTTGTACGTCTTAGTCCATTTGTTAAAAAAATAAAATAAAAATGATATGTCACCGATTATCTTTTCCTGTTATCAGGCTTTGAAAATCAGGCCAAATTCAATATTTTCAGCGATATTTACAAAGAATATACAGCTTTCATATAAAATAAATATCAGATAGATTTTTTTTTAATTTTTTTTTACTACTTCAGCTTTATGAAAACCTTAAAAAATCTATATGTCACCGTTTGATTAAGAGGGATATTTAATATAATTTACGAAATAGACAATATTTACGGAAAAAGGGAGCTAGCACGTCAATCGATTATGACGTCACAATGAAAAGGCCAAATATGGAATATTCCGGCTTGAAAATCAAGTCAATTCCGTGTCCGACTTGTGTTTCGCAAATGCGCCACGATAAATTCTAGTAATGACAAATAGAAAATAATACGTTTCACACATAATTAGACATTGCAACAAGTTGCGCATTATTTTTGCTTCACTTCTGATAATATCTTCATCTTTCAACAATTTTTGTAGATTCTATGCAGCAGTTGTGTTATGTTATTTATGTAAATCTAGTTTGAATATTGCATCCGCTTTTAACTAATTATCAGACACGCATATAATGCTTTTGAAGTGGATATTTTGTTTGTCTTGTTTAATTGCTTATACAATAAGTATAAACTGTTCTGTGTATTTGGTTTTAAAAATAAATTGTTTTTTAGCTGTCCATTCCACGAATTTACTTATTAAGCATAATAAAACATCTTAAGTTATGATTTCGCAAAGGATTGGTCCTACCGAATAACTTAATTTAATTTAGACATGGTCAGACTAGTTCATATCGTAAAATACTAAAACACAAAATTTGTTATATTTTGCAGTTTGAATATCGTAATTGAATTTCAAATATTGAAAATCTTGGCAAGATACAACACAAATGCTACGAGGCTGTGTATACAAAGTAGTGTTTGTAAGGGGAAGCAGGAAGGGGGATATGAGAGATTTTGCAAATAAATAATTTAATTTATTTTGCCTGTGAAAATAAATATGCAAATCCAGCTTGCCAGTAAAATAAATATTATAATCACGATTTGAAGGAATAATTTTCTGTTGGAAAGGTAACTAAATAGTTTGATATTACATTTGGTGATAAAAATAATTTGATATGACATTTGGTGAAAATGAATAACTTGTTGGAGATTTCATGAAAATAAAAAAAAAATCAAAAGTCTCGTGCAGGTTATACTGCTAATTAATGGACCTTGAGTGCACACAGATTGATAATTGTTAATTTGTGTTGTAAAACTATGTTGAATCTCATTCTGATCTGAACGGATGTCTGACATTCTCAAAGAGCCCCGGTTTTTAGAGTAACTGACTTTTGATAAACATAATCAACCTCTCTTCATGAAATGTTTGTGTATGTTAAAACATACTTTTATTGAAATTATCGTCATTTGTGATGGATTAAATTTTCCAGTGTATATGATCAAATCTAACATCTTTTCAATTGACAATATATTGGTCCAGTTAGTTTGGTTACTACAACGAATCATTGTTGCAAATTGTGCGCTTTTTGTAGATCTGATTTCACATTCTTATAGAGTCAAATTCATGCAAATACCTACTGTAAGATAAGAAAAAAAGACATGTAATTCGTATGTTTATTATACTATAGGGAAA
>MJUU01062648.1:32410-44699 GCA_002080025.1 Modiolus philippinarum
TTTTGGTTCGTTTTGTTATTGGTTTTGCTTCCCTTTTGTTTTGTTTTGTTTTGTTTTTTTTTATGTTTTTTTTTATGTTTTTTATTTTGTTTTTTCTTTTCTTTTTCTTCAGCAAATACATTATATCATTCTACGTCTCTTTGTAGGGTCAAGCTTTTGGTGAAGGATGAAAATACAATATGTGATTTACCGCAAAAGGTTGGCTCGTGTAGTGCTAGCCTCCGACGTTATTACTTTAATGTCAGGACGGGGAGATGTCATTTGTTTTCATACAGTGGTTGTGACGGGAATAGAAATAATTTCAAGACCAAGAGCGAATGTATGGATCTATGTTACAAGAGAGGTGAAAATTATAAAGTAAGTATTTCATGATTTATTTGAAAACTCTCATGATGTCTAGATAAAAACTTAACTAAAGATATATCGTACATTATATCTATTGGGATATAAAAGTAAGCAGATATTCATGAACAACATGTGTTTCCTTCGATTGGTCGATTTGTTATATCTTTTAAGACTATTACCTAAGTAAATAAAATAGTTCTTGATCACACATACTTAAAATAGGATTTAGCATTTGATAAAGCAGAAATATAATAATAACATGAAAAAAAGTGGAAAAAATAACATGACAATATTAACTGGGAGATGAATCTTTTTTTTTATTAATGCATTTTTTTAATTCTTTTTTTCATTTTCATTTTTTTTTCCGCACTTGATTTCTTTAAAATATTTATGATAATAAATATAATACTCGCTGATGGCACGTATGGCATAACATTTTTGTTTCATACCTTTGACATTTGTTAGAAAGTCGATAAACGAAGCAATGATGCAAAAATTCATGTATCCATCTAAAAGTATCACTGTCCCAAGTTGTATTTTAACACCTTGCATTATTGGGGTCGATGTAAGAATTTACACTGTAACCTTCCGGAAACAACAAATGTGTTATGAGTCTCCAACCACCATCGGATTTGGAAACTAGACCGATTGGTGAAGTACGAGGGCTTGAAATTGGGATCTGAGAAAAAGGACCCAACTTCCTACCGACTTTTACCTCTTGGGACAATTTATCTTATGTATCATATTTTAGTTGCCCGACAGAAAGTAAATTTTGGGATTCAAAAGTAAAATGATGTACAGTGTATAATTCAAAGGAAACCCATAAAGCCACTAGTTAAAAACTTTCCATCCTCTCAAAGTGGATATTTCAATACTGCCAACAGTGGCTCAGCGTGAAAAGGTTAATAATCCTTGTCCCACATATACGAGACAGTAGCTCTTTGTCGGTTGGTATATCGGTGCCTGAAATCAAAATTTACAGTTTTTAAATTTGGTCTTGTTTTCAAAGTAGGGGTTGCGACCCTTGACAGACCAGTTGATCTGTACCTTAATTCCGAGCCTCTATCGCCTGTAACCTGTTTTACGTTACACGATGTAACGGGGTTGAATCCAGAACAATGTATGCAAGTATGGCTAAAATTACAGTTATGTTTATAGCAGTTTCCTGCCTAATTGAAACTATAACATTTAAGGCTAGGAAAGGAGCGGTTGTTGTAACTATTACTAGGTATTATACTGTTGACAGAGTTACCGCTCTGTATGTTAAAAAACCAGAGTTCAGGGTCAACTATTGCCCCATGATTAGAGGGGTTGTTTGCTTTTCGCAAACGATATTGTTAATCATTTGACCTCCATCCAATGATAGACCGCTCGGGCGCTAAGCGGATCAAATGCATGTATTTTAGTAAATCTTGTACCCTGTTAAGATGGACTGTAATATATATATATATATATATATATATACTGCAAAATACTAAAAGAGCAGTTGTTTGATTGGTGATATCTTTTTGCGATTTTCTGGTCGCAGAACAAGCTCGCCCTTGTGTACAGTTAATTTAGATGTTATGGGTTTTGTATGCGATTTTTCTGAGAGTAAATTGATATCAATATATTCGCCTATACATTTTTTTTGTTGTTGTTTTAATGTATGTTAAACATTTATACTTAAGGTGGATCGGTGTCATTCCGCCATTTTGTTTTTATGTTTCATGATAGGTATTTTTCATTAAAGAAATGTACAAACATTTTAAAGTTTGGACAAATCTTTGAAATATTTCTCTTAAAACTCAAATAAAGGGCCAATTTCTATAAGTCTAGCATTCATTTTAGACGAAAAATTCAGAATAGTATTTATACTGTATAATTCTTTGAAATGAAAATTTTATCAAGGGAGGTAATTTCAAAAATATTTTACAAAGAAATCACTATGAAAGTTTTGATTTTGTGAAATATTTACATTATAACGTCCGTGACCCCATTTTTCTTTTTGTGTTTAGAAAGTTCAATACATGGGCTGACAATATTTGAAATTAATCAAAATTCACATGGATGAAACTTGAATAATTTTTAAAATGCTAATTCTCCTTAACATTTCAACAAAAAATTCCCTAATTTCTCCGCAAGATTGTGAGCTTATATGGTCCGTGACCCCCAATTTTTATTATATTTTTTGGAAGTACAATTTTTTAAGTTTAATTCTGCAAACTATTGAAAAATTCTGATGGATTTCGCTTAGTCCCCGGAACCACCTTAAATCAGTTTAATATACAGTGTGTACCTGTAAAAGTGGTGGTGGTGATGTGTTAAAATCTGACAAATTGATGGACAGATTACCTAATTCCTGTTGTGCAGTGATTGAATCACATACTGACAACAAGACTTCTATTGGTTGCGGTGTATGAACTGGAAAAGAAGTAAAATTGCCCAGTGGTATAGTTGGTAAGGGATTGTTGTAACTTGGTACTGGTGCAAAAGTCATAATAGTACCTTTGCATTGTGTAAATAGAAAACTTCATGTACTAGCCGTAGTAGCTAGCGGAGTTGGTTGAAGTAATGGCAGAGTGACTGGGCTAGATGATGTTACAGTTGGGCGTTGTTCACCTGTAATTCTCTTCTTAATTGCTGTCATAACCGCTGAGGGTTTTCTTTTTTCTAGTAGAACATCTGACATTTGTACATGTCTGCAATAATGTTTTGGGTTATTGTACTAATTGTATATTAGAGACAGAATAAGCTGAGATCTACTGCAAAAATGGGAGTTCACACTATGAGTGCCTTAGTTCTTAATGTTATCTTTTTATTTCCGTGCATTGTAGCTGTCTCACGTCCTTGTTTTGTCTTTGTTTTTATCTGTTACCATTTTTGCCATGTCTTTGGACTTCGATTTTTGTAGTCATCGCTTCCCTTGTTCCTTCGGTATTCTACTGCCGTTGTTATCGATAAGTATTGTAGGTTCGAGAGTGGCTATGAGCAAATATTTTTGAAATTGTATGCTTCATACTCATAAATGAAAAAAAAATATCATATCTATATTAATGCAAAAACTAATAAAAGTAGTAGCAGTTAAAATTGAAAGTGAAATGGGCATCCTCTGCATTATCTTTGTCTGACACTGCCGCTTCGGGGAGAACTGTGGGAAAATCTGACAGCACCTAGTTTATAAATAAGGTGGCAGTCTACATTAATAAATATATATATAATCATGATATGACGCTATAATTACCTTCTTTCTACAAATTATGACAAGAAAATGAATAACAAATTGTCGAGGGGACTTGGCATGGGGGGTCACGTGGTGTTTGTGAAAGATCTTATGTTCTTAAGTTATTAGTTACCGTAATACAGCGCCAAATAAATACCTAATACTTAAAGTTTGTCATTGAGATTGAATAAATTTGTTATTTAATTTACACCATTATATATTTACACTTACAGCTTGCACCCTGGACAAAGATATTGGGACAAACTGCACAAAACCTCAACAGAGATGGTATTATCATGCGAATGAAAAGAGGTGTGAAAGATTTGTCTATGGCGGCTGTGGAGGCAATAAGAATAACTTTAGATTGAGAAGATGGTGTGAAAATCGATGTAAAGGTGTTAGTGAGTATCTTAAACTCCGAAGTAGGGAAGAACATTTTGTCCCGAGCGAGGACACAGTCATTTCATTTTTATCAAAATTTATTTATTTAGTTATTGTTTTCTAGAATACAACACACTCATATTGCAGTTTGGAGTTCACCAATATTGCAGTTTCTGTCATATAAATGGTCAAGTTTCTTATCATGCCTCTTCACTACAAATGAATTCTTATCATAGACATTAAGTGCTTAAAAATCAGCGGTGGGTGAATTTTTGGAATAGGAAAGTCCTAGATAAAGGGAGTTTTTAGCTATTTTAGCCATCTATTCGCTATTTTTCCCACATACAATTCTTGAAAAAAATTAACGAATATTTCCAAAACCAGGAAGCTCCTCTCCTCTCTACAAACCTCTTTAACGACATTAACGTTAATTTAAAAATATTGTCAGAACAAAACAGACAAAACATGCAACCTACGATATATTTATAATTCAAAAGGATGGATCAACACTAAACAGATTCAATGAAATTTATAATACGAGTACAAAATTTTATTTCACCAAGGGCCAAATTCATCTTCGGTGAAAAATAATATAAAAATTATCCCTTTTGTATCATTTACATATGACTATACGTTCAATCTTTCTGATACGTCTCGCACATAACATCTTTAGCTGAAAAAACGGAACATCTTCTTATTATCTATAAATAAAAAATGGAGGGATATAGAGTAAGATCATCTGTCTGTTATGATTTCACTATCTATATATTTATTTGTTGTTTTACTGTTTATTTTAATATTATTATTTGTAATCTAAGCTGTTTTTTATATATGTATTATTTAATGTTTATTTTAAATTTTATAATTTGTTATCGTATCTGTCTTCAATATGTATTATTTTATTTTATCCTCTTGTACACTTATTGTGTCTGAGGTTTTAATAAAGCATTTGAACTTTGAAATATGAACAAACGAGACAAAGTCTCTATAAATACATGGTAAAACTAAGCAATGGAACAACGCTTTTATTATTGTTCTTCATCTTGAAGTCATCACGAGACTTCAACAATGATCTTTGCGCGTACCTCTTAATAAGATCAAGACAGTCCTTTGCACCGGTTTGAAAGGAATTCATTGCTACATGTAGATGTGGAGCAACGCTTTATCCATGTGACTTTACCCGTGGATGAAGGATTGTCAACAAACATTAACTAAACTTGCAAAGAGTTCTTACAATGAAAGACGATCACATCATTTAAATAACTCTTACTGTATTTAAATGTCGCCATTTGTATTCTATTATTATTATCTCTCTTGATCTAGAACATCTTTATGTATACGAATGTATGCAAGTACGTTTTACTCATTTTCTTCCAGAACAAAAATTTTGTCCACCAAACCTCAGTGTGCTGCTCCAGGTCCTGGGGAGTGTACAAGGAGTGAAGCTACAATAATCAAACGTCAAAAATGCATATTAAAATGTTATGTTTCTCCCTGTGAAAATGTAAGCTTACTACTAGTAGCATTTTATAATATACTGTATACGTGGACATTTTCGAGTGGGATTAATTTTCTTGTATTTGGCGTTTGAGAATTTTACGCGAATATAAACCGCACGCCAATACTTCTAAAAAGAAAGGTTATACAATCAAATTTCGAAGATCCGCGAAAATAACCACGCAAAAGGTTCTGCTGTGACACTTTGCGTAAATATCTACGTTTACAGCAATCAAAAAGAATCTGCTGTGGACTTACATAACAACGATTTAGAGTATGGTATAATGTGCTATAGCAGTGTTTCAAGTGTATTGATTTTAAGAATGAACAAAGATAGAAATTAGGCACATGATTGTAACCGAAAAAGGTCGGACAGAAGTGAGAATTTCTCCTTTTTGTAAAGAAAAAGTGGTTCACCTGTTCTACAAACAAAAACTGTTTTTGTATGATATTCTTTTATCACAAAATATTAAATATAAGTTAGACATAAAATTCAGTTATATAGCCAAATGGTAACTGGAAAAAATATTAGATTGTATGTAGAAAGTTTCAACATTGAATATATATGTTATGTACGGAAGCATGCAAGGGAACTATGTCGCGGCCACGAGATAGCGATGTCGTGTCCACGATATAGCTATGTCGTGGCCACGAGATACTAACTCGTTCTCACGACATACTAACTTGTGGCCACGAGATAGCTATGTCATGGCCACGAGACACTATCTCGTTCCCACGGCTTACTAAGTCGTGGCCACGAGATAGCTATGACTGTGAGTAGAGCTCGTTGTTGAAGGTTTCTTAGTGTATAAGTATCTCGTGGCCACGACTTAGTATGTCGTGGGAACGAGTTAGTATCTCGTGGTAACGACATAGCTATCTCGTGGCCACGACTTAGTAAGTCGTAGGAACGAGATAGTATCTCATGGGAACGAGATAGCTATCTAGTACGTCGTGGGAACGAATTAGTATCTCGTCCCCAACACATAGCTATCTCGTGGCCACGACCTAGTATGTCGTGGCCACGAGATAGAAAAAAAATCCAGTAATGATTTTATATTTGACAAAATAGGCACAAAAGGATTGCTTTCATTTTGTAAGCGAGATTTGCCGCTTCTTTAAGAGGCTTGAACAACCAAGGTTTTAAAGATATTTTTAGCAAAAAACATATAATATAAACTAGTCACAAAAGACACGATGACTTTTTTCCCATTTTTTTAATTACACAATAAAACATGTTCAACTACAATACCCCTAAATAAGAAGTATTGACAATTTATGGAAAAATGTTTTGGATCATTTAAAATGAAAAGTAATGACCGTGGATCATGGGAGTGTGGCAGACTAAACTTTTATCGAAACCTTTTCATTATGCTGATAATATATCAAAAGAAAATCTCCGAGTCCCTTTTTGTAGTACATCAGCATATTATAACAGTTTCCTGCCAAGTACTATACGTGCATGGAATACCTTACCAGCATCTACTAAATCCTGT
Organism: Modiolus philippinarum; assembly: GCA_002080025.1. Taxonomy (NCBI): domain Eukaryota; kingdom Metazoa; phylum Mollusca; class Bivalvia; order Mytilida; family Modiolidae; genus Modiolus; species Modiolus philippinarum. Next base: position 39,332 of record MJUU01062648.1, read on the forward strand.
CACTCACTCAATGTATTTAAAAGAAAACTGAATTCAGATCTTAGAAAGACACCTGATTATTTCAATATTGGAAATAGAAAAGAAAATATTTAATATTGTCAACTAAGAAATGATGCTAGTAATTTAAACTGTCATCTGAATCTTCATTTTCTATCCGATAATCCTTTTTGCCCACACTGCATGGACGTGGTCGAAGATATAATCAGCACTTTTTTTATATCATGTCCGACATATGCAACTATCAGATTATCTCTAAAATTAGTTTTCAATGAATTAAATGTTGATTTTTGTGTCCAAAATATTCTATATGGGAATGATTTTTTGAATTACACTCAAAATGTAAAATTAACACAAGCTATTCATTCGTTTATTAAAGATAGTAAAAGATTTTAACCTATATGTATTGATATTGTGGACTGAAGAATGAGCCATTTTAAAATTTTTACAAATAAGCATTGTATTTTCTAATTCTTTAAAAATATATATCATAAATTCATGCACAATACATTTTTCTATATTTTTTGTTTTCTTTATATAAAATATTTATGATAAAATATTACTTATGAGAGAACACCAAATCTATAAATATCTTTTCTTTAAATTATTCTTAACTAGAATATATTTTTACATATTCATTATTAAAGGAACCCTCTGGGCGCCGCTTTGATCTGGATTGCTGCTAGGCTTGCGGAGCTGCTAAGCATGCTCTAAGCCTCTGTCTTCACAGCTCCCCAGGCCTATCAATCCAAACATAGCGCCCAAATACTCTCGCGGGTTTCTGAACATTTGAAGGTAAATGATGACATGCTGTTTAGTTTTGATCTGGATTAGTTATAAGCTTGTACAGCTGCAAAGCATGCACTCAGCCTCTGTCTTTGCAGCGCTGGAAATGTAGCGATCCAGACAATACTCACTTATTTTCTATATGAATTTGTATTTGATATCTGAATTTTTGTATTATTTATGTATATTTTAATCTGGTATACCTAAGAGTGTCTGTGGCTAATTGTGAAATTCAGAAAACTTTGAAAATTTTAATATCTAATCAGAGACTTATTTTATATATCCCTGACCTTATATAGTTTGAACTTATATTTGAACCTTATATGTCTCTGATCAATATAAATTGAACTTTTGTTTGGATTTTAATTTTCAAAACAGCTTAGTTGATTATGGGTGAATTTAATTGTCCTATATCACACCTTTGGCAACTCTCATGATTAAATTAAACTCCTTCAGTATCGTATTCTATTTCACATAAATATATTCAATTAACAAATTTGTAACAAAGGGTCTGAAATTTTATTGACACACTTGATTAATATGTAAATATTGTTATCTACGATTGTTGTAGTTTGGATTATGCCTCTTTGAATGTGAATTTCTTTGTATACATGTTGCCTTTGTATAAGGAGAGGATATATAAAGGTTTCGGCCTGCTATCCAATCCTTTTCATGTTTATTGAATAAAATAATTTTAAAATTAAAAAAAAATGCTGAAAATTCTTTTTTATCAGGCAAAAAATTCAATTTTTAGTCAAAAAATATTTTAGAATATCAATTCACAAAATTTATCACCTGAAAGTTTAACACATAACAAGACATTTGCATACATTTTTCTGATGTTTCTTTGAACAATGAATTTGTCTTTAAAAAGGCTTAAAACAACGATTTCTAGAAAACTTAAACAGAAACTTGAAATTTCACCTTATTCTAAAATTGTCTTTCGTCGTCAAGTGTGGAAAATCCACAAATGCAAACAAATTTTGTCAGCTTATAAACATGCAAATCAATCCCAAAACATGCATGTTCATGGAATTTTCGCATATTCAGGTTTTACAGATTTGAAGCGAGTTAATTCGTGACATCTTTGTGACGTTTGAAAATTCTTTTAGAATTTTTGTTTCTGTTGAAAAGTACCCATGTACACGTGCAGCCTTTTTCATTGCATAATACCATTTTTCTTCTGACTTATATTACCTATGAAAAGAAAAGGAAATGGGGTAAAGGTAAAGGAGACCTATAGGTATTGTGACATTTGTAAACTTGGTATAGTTTCCCCTTGTGGCTAGTATATTTGTTCATGAATTTTGCAAAAAGGAAAAATAAATTGGAAGTTTTGTTTTCACAAAGGAGTAAATGTCATGTAGCAGTAAATCTTTGGAAGCACCACCATTTGAGGTAGAATTTATTTGTAGGCCTGAACCAAGGTATTCAATAATCACACCAATCAGACATTCTTCCCTTTTTCTCTTTTGGAAAAATGTCATGTTTAATATTACTACGGTACGGGAAACAAACTATGGTTTTGTTATAAGTTTGTAAATTGTTCTGCTTTTATACAGTTCAACATCTACCTATTGAATGTAAAACAAATGTCATATAATGTATATGTATTTTTTATGCAATTGTCAAAATGCATTTAAAACATGTTTGGAAAAACAAAATATTCAGTAAAAGATCCTCTGTTTTTTTTCTGTTTTGCAAGGGTATCTGTCCTAACCAAACAGTCAACGAGGACCAAACATGTACAAGCACAAAAGACTGTCCAGATCTAACTAAATGTTGTGATGGTTTCTGCAAGATTCCATTAAGTACGTATAAATAAATTAATGTCTCTGGTTCAATCATTAGCGTTTATTTGTCAAATTATCAAAAATAGATTTTTCAACATCTAGCCACATTGATCAAGTTGTTTACATGTAATCTTTTTGTAAGTATGTAATCATTATTGCAGAACAGAAATCTTGTTTACGTTTATTATATGTTTATTATACAATAAATCGGGAAACATGAGAGATAAAGGGGAGATTTGGGTACCAATAAACCGCGTTTACTATGATTGCTCTTTATCTTGGGCCGAATGCAACCTGCCGTTGGGTGTAGGGTTTCCTAACCGTTCATTGAAGATCTTATAGTGGCTTTGAGTTGTTATTACTCCCTTTTTGCTCGTTGTCTCTTTGACAGATTCCCCGTTTCCCTTCTTTTTTCCTATTCACTTTAACGCTTGCTTTTATTAGTGCCTGCACTCTCGAGTTCCTATCTGTCTCTATTGTTATTTTCTTTGAAGTTCTTTGGCAGATTGTAGCATGTTATTTTAATTTTCAGCCATTGAAGATGTTTTCTGTTATCCTTTTTATTCCATTGCAGAGCCATTGACATGTCCGAAAGATCCCATAGGTCAACAGTGTACAACAATGTCTTCAACAATGAACTTTGCTCAAAACTCGCAGTAAGTTCAAGACGGTCCGAAAACATAGTTATCTTCGTGAGTGCCTCATTAATCAAGGCTTCAAAAAATTCCGTCTCATACGATCATTAAAAAAGTTCTTTCATAGATATCAGTCTTTTGTGGAAAAAATTGAAGTTTCGGTCCGAACTTTGATTCAAGGTTCTTTATTTACTTAATACTGGGATGATCATTTCTTTCAATTGGCATTTGCTTTTGAGTTGTTAGCCATACCGGTTTAACCAAACATATCTGTTAAAATGCCTGTATCAAGTCANATAAGGGCTATGCTTAAGAAGAGTATAAATGCTATGCTTCGTTTTCCAAAAATGCTTTTGATAAAATATCTGCTCTGAAGGCTGTGCTTCGGAGAATTAAGCATGTTGTGCTTGCCTTTTGTGGCACATGTGCTTTAAGTGGGATATCTGCTGAAGACTCTGCTTCGGAAGAATAAGCACACTATGCACGGTTTGTGACACGTGTACTATTGTTATGATATCTGCTCTGACGGCTGTGTTTCTGAAGTGTAAGCATGCTGTGCTCCGTTTATGGCACATGTGCTTTTGTATGGATATCTTCTCTGAGGCTGTTTTTGGGGTATGAGCATGCTGTACTCCGTTTGCGGCACATATGCTTGTAATGGGATATTTGCTCTGGAAACTCTGTCACGAAAGAATAAGTATACTATGCTCCGTTTGTGGAACGTGTGCTTTTGTAAGATACATGTTTTGCCAACTGTTCTTTGGAAGAGTAAGCATGCAAAGATCCGTATGTGGTACGCGTCTTTTTTTTGTGGGATATGTGCTGTGACGGCTCTGCTTCGGAAAAGTAAAACAGCTCTCTTCCGTTTTTGCCACTAGAATAAATACACACATTTCAATAAGCTCTGTTTCGTTTCTAGCACGTATGCTTTGAGTGGGATGTCTTCTCTAACGGACGTGTTTCGGAAGAGTTAAGCATGTTTTGCTCCGTTTTCGGCACATGCTATTTTAGTGAGATATCTGCTCTGACGACTTTGCTTCTGAAGAATAAGCATACTGTAGTCCGTTTGTGACACGCGTCATTTTGGTTGGATATGTACTCCGACAGTTCTGCTTCGGAAAAGTAAGCATGCTCTGTTCCGTTTGTTGCTTGTGTTTTTGAAGAATATATGCTCTGACGACTCTGCTTCGGAAGGGGAAGTCTGTTAGTGATGTTAGTGATATTCTTGTTATTGATGCATTTGGCTCTTTTTAGAGATGGACTGAAAAGAATATACATATTTCAGACTATTCAGCACCAGAAGATCATTGTATGATCTGTGTGTGGCACTTGATTTTCCGGAAAAATAAGTATGACATGTAACACATGTAACCAAAAAGGCGGCTACAGAAAAATACATATACTTGACTGCGACAATCGAGGAAAAAAAAGAAAGGAAAGAAAACTAACAACACAAATACTTCCATAATGAGCAACACCTACACATCTCTGTGATAAAAACAGGAAGACAGAAAAAGAGCATAGAAATAGCTGAACTGATATAAAATCATCTGGATAATCTTTGTCCAAAGAATAAAAGAAAGAAATATATAGTAAAATAAAAAATACAAAAAAAGTATCCGATAAAAAGATCAAACTAAAAGAAAAAACTAAGAATAAAAGATGTGAATAAAAATAATGTGAAACTCGAAAATAAAAGTAAATAACAAAAATGAACTGATAAAAGACAAAAACTAGACTTGTAACAAAGAAAAATAAATCTGAAATGATGAAAGAAATAAAAATACTCAAAGAATGAACTGAATTTTTATTAACAAAATTAAATAACAGTAAATAAACGTCTAAAGAATATAACATACAAACTTTTAAAAAGGCAATAAATAAATGAAGGAATAAAATAATTTGGTGAAAGAAAGAAAATAAATAAGAGAATGTTTCATTCTTCCTAAATTTATGAAAACAGTTCACCGCTCATCAAGAACAACATAAACCGTTGAGTATAAGGAGAGTTCACTTTTGCTTGCATGTCAAGTGAACTATTCCAAAATGTATTCACTAAGAATGAAATCAGAACGAGTCTGAGTCTCTTTTTTCAACCGTTATTCACAGTGATTACAGTTCGGAACAGTTCATTTGAAATACAGTCAAAAGTGAACT
>MJUU01062648.1:53378-120920 GCA_002080025.1 Modiolus philippinarum
TTTTTTTTTGAATGATGGTCTGATATGGGTTGTAATGGATAGTGGGCTTTACATTACCGTTGAAACTGCTACATCTACTTGCCCAATTGGAACCATACTTGATGACAACTGTCCATAGTCGGTACCTATCGATGAATGTGTCTGGTAAGTCTGCACGTATTCCAAGATGGCCGCCAGCGGGGACCATTGTTTAACATTGCACCCTATGTGGAAAACACGTTCAAAGATTTTCTCCTTTGAAACTTCTAGAAAATGAGACACTTTAACATTGGGTTACTTTGGGCTGCAGTTTATGCCAGTCATGGATCAGGTGAGCTATACAGGCTCTTTAGAGCCTCTAGTTTTTATTACACAATAAAACATGTTCAAATATAATACCACTAAAAAGAATTATTGACAATTTTATTTTTGAAGAAAAAAATTTCTGGAATATTTTTTCAAGAAATAAAATTTATTGAAAATTATTTAGGCTCGTTTAAAATGAAAGGTATTGATCGTGAAAGTGTGGCAGACAAAACTTTTATCGAAACATTTTCATAATGCTTTAAATTTGTTTATATTTGGCAAAAAATCATTTTTTGTCAAAATATCTATTAGCATATTAATTCACAAAATTTTTCACCGGACAGTGTTACCTATATCAGGACATTTGCATACATTGTTCTGATGGTCCTTTGACCAATGAATTTGTCTTTGAAAAGGCTAAAAACGATGCTTTCTAAAAAAAAAACCTTAAACAAAAACTTAAAATTTCATTTTATTTCAAAATTTTCTTTCGTCGTCAGGTCTGGAAGTTGCACACATGCAATCAAATTTTCTCAGCCTCCTGATCTCAGGTATCAGCATACAAATAATCAATCTCAAAACATGCATGTTCATACAATTTTCTCACACTTAGGTTTTAAAGATTTGAAGCGAGTTAATTCGTGAAATCTTTGTGACGTTTGAAGACATCGTTCAGATTTTTTTTTTTTTTGCATGCACACTCTTTTTATTGCATAACAACATTTTTCTTCTAATTAAGTTTACTTAATATACTGAGAGCCAATGAAAACGCAACACCTAATATTTATGTTTTATAAATCTTCTATGTCGACATAAAGAATTTTTCTTTGCTAAATTATTAAGCTAAGTGTCTGCTTAACGTTTTGCATCAAAAATTTTTTAGTCGAACCTTGAAAATTTGCCGTCAACTTTTTATTAAGCGGTCAAAATCAAACTTTCCAAATTTTCTGAACAATATAATCACACTGACGAAAAATTAAAGAAAAAATGTCTCATTCTTCAAATTCTGAGTTCCAATTTTGTCAAGGAGTTGTTTAGAGTTGAAATTTGTCAAAAATGGCAATGTTTTGAATTTTTGGTTAAAAATACCGATTTTTGAGAATTTCAATTCTTAACCTAAAAAAAATTGAAAATTTGCAGAAATGTTCCCAAAAGGTTCCAAAAGAAGCCGACAAAATTTCAGACTGATACAACGTGGTTCACAGAAGATAGACGCTAAAGTAATGTCTGTTAATGGAAAAACAAAGGCATTTTTAGAGACCACCCAGGGAATGTTTAAAGCCCCTATCATTCATGAATTAAATGAAAACCAGTTCCAAAACTTTGTGATGGGAAAATGTTTTCACGGACTAAGCTCTGTAATGGATAATAAAGAAAACCAATCAGGCATAAATTCGCGCCAAAACCCCATTTTTGTGCATTTCATGCCATGTATTGCGGTTGGCGTGGTTTCAAAACTCAGTCATGCGGAAAATTGTTTTTTCTAAAGCCTGTTAAGTTTCAAGTAAATTGACAGTTAAATTTGTTGAAAATTATCATTTTTGTGAGAAAAATTATAAAAATTAAGTGTTGCGTTTTCATTGGCACTCAGTATATAAGTATTATGATATTTGTAAACTTGGTATGGTTTCCCTTTCTGGCTAGTATATTGGTTCATGAATTTTGCAAAAAAGAAAAATAAATTGGAAGTTTTGTATCCCCCAAGGAGTAAATGTCATGCAGAAGTGAATCTTTGGAAACACCACCGTTGAAGTAGACATTAGTTTAATGCGTGAACCAAGGTACTCCAAAAAACCATCAGACATTCTTCCCTTTTTTCTGTTTTGAAAAAAAATGTCATGTATAATATTACTACAGTATAATAAAAAAAAATGTTTTTGCTTTAAGTTTGTAAATTTTTCTACTTTTATACAGTTCAACATGTGAATGTAAAACAACTGTTATATAATGCATATGTATTTTTAAGCATTTTTAAAATGCATTTCAAACATGTTTGGAAAAAACAAAATATTCAGTAAAAGATCCTTTTTTGCAAGGGTATCTGTCCTAACCAAACCGTGGAGAACCAAACATGTACAAGCACAAAAGACTGTCCGGATCTAACTAAATGTTGTGATGGTTTCTGCAAGTTTCCTCTAAGTAAGTATGAACAAATTGATGTCTCTAGGTTCAATCAATAGTGTATTACCTTGTTTTTAATGTAAAATTACTGTAAATCGAGAAATATTTGTGCTGTCTTTATTTCGCGGTAAATTGGCAGGATTTTATTTCGCGCAGTTCTGAGTTCGCGCTGCAAAATTGTTGACCATTGACTTCAACAGTAGGCTAGTATATTCGCGCCGTTTTATTTTCGCGCTTCCATTCCAAACGTGAAAATCGCGAAAATAAAACTAACGCGAAATTCTCCCGACTAACAGTATCTCAATATACATTTGTCAACATCTAGCCACATTGATCAAGTTGTTTACATAAAATCTTTTTGTAAATATGTAATCATTATTGTAGCACAGATATCATGTTTACGTTTATTATATGTTTATTATACAATAAAAAGGGAAACATAACAGATAAAGGGGAGGTTTTGGTACCGATAAACCGGTTTAACTTTAAAGTTGTTTTTTTTTCTTAGTGTCGGTACACCCTAGTTCCTATCTGTCTCATTTGTGTTTTTCTGTGAAGTTCCTTGGCAGATTATAGCATGTTATTTTAATTTTCAGCCATTGTAGATGTTTTCTGTTATCCTTTTTATTTCATTACAGAGCCATTGACATGTCCGAAGGATCCCATTGGTCAGCAGTGTACAAGGCCTTTCATCGATGAATGCGTCAGTGATACAGATTGTCCTGGGAAGAGAATGTGTTGCACATTTGGATGCACAAGTGTCTGTTTAGACCCAGAATAAAATATTATAATAAATATAATGCTTAAATTTACAAAATACCATATTTGTTTTTCATATAGTCATTTCGATAAATAATGTCCGTTGAGCGCTGATATAAACTTAACATTGGATAAGAGAGTCAAAATGTAAAAAAGAGCTGAACTCTGAAGAAAACGATAATGCCAGTTTTTCGGCAATATGTACATTTTTGTCCTTGAAATAATTGTCTGATATTGTCAGTATCTCCGTACTGACCTGATACAAGAAAATATCAGGCAATGGCGTCATGAATATGGCATAATGACTCTTATGACGTTGCCGATAAAAACAATAATGCTAGTTTTGAAGGTCTCGACATAAATTACCACTAAATCACAGCTCGTCCTATCGGACTCGCCTCGATACGGTGATATTTTTTGTCTTCACCTTCAAAACTACCATTACTCCATATTTACACACCATCAAATGCATAATATACATGTAACTCACAGAGGCAAATTAACAATTCCAGAACTAGAGACAAAGGAAACGACAGAAACCACCAGATCTACATCTTTTTGGGCTTGCATCTCGAATTTGACGAAGATTGTCATCTCAATACTAAAATTTTCGACAAAAGGGACGATTTCAATTTCATATATTATCAATTACTCTACATGAGCAGTAATATTCCAGGTTCTCCTGCTTACGGAGTCTATGTTGCGCAGCTTATTCGTTTCACAAGAGCTAGCGCAAATTTTAAAGACTTTTTCATTAATCGCTAAAGGGATATAGAGTAAAGGCACATGAAACAAAGTCACTGCAAATACATGGTAAAACCAAGCAATGGAATAACGTTGTTGTTGTTCTTCATCTTGAAGTCACCATGAGGCCTTCAACAATGAGTTTTGCTGAAACCTCACAGTAAGTTCAAGACGGCCGCTAGACATAGTTATCTCCGTGACTGCCTTATTAATCAAAGCTTAAAAGATTCAGTCTCAGGCGATCATTAAAAAGTTCTTTAATACAAATGTAGATATTAGTCCCTTGTGGAAAAATTTGCAGTGTCGGTCCGACCTCTGAATCAAGGTTATTTATTTACTTAATACTGGGATGATCAATTCTTTTAACTGACGACGGCAATTCCATAGGATTTGCTGTTGAGTTGCTACCACACACAACCGCAATGGAAGGGAGGTATGGCTAGCAATAAAACAGGTTTAACACAACATTTCTTTTAAAATGCCTGTACCAAGTCAGGACAAATGCGGTCGACAATTTTGCCGGTGGTTTTCACCTGATTTGTCGATTTGTCTCATGGACTTCGGCTATTGACCACTCTGTTCGGTAATTTTGTTTTTACCCCCTTTCCCCAATTCTAACCTGTGGATTAAATGTACACACGACATTTTAAGCATCGGTGTTGACCAAATATCCGCGAGAGATTTCCTCCATTTCAGATTTTTAGTGTTTTACACACATTTCATGGAGAAACATTTTCATACAGCTAGGTCGTTAATCAAAATAAATTTTCCACTCTTGATAATAAACTAGAATTTCGATTTTACTATCTCAAGTAAAGAAAGATTTTGTACTTATCCCACCAGGAGAAGAATCTATATATGGATTCATGGTGACATCAAGATGAGGAACAACAATGTCCTTTCTTTGGTTCTACTGGATATTTTTAGAGACATTGTCTAGTGTAAATTTGCTCTATATACTTTCATTGTTTATCAAAAGTAACGCCTAAATCAGCTAAGGAAAGGGACAATAATCTAAAATTTTACAAAACTTTTAAAAATTAGTGTAATATCAAATTATCGGATTTAAGACCAGCATCAAAAACAAAAACATTTTAAAACGGAAAAACATACAGATTGTCAGTAGGTTCTCGGAATTTGCTTTGAAGGTGTCCTTATGATGTTGTCTGGGAATTTTGAAATTGCAAAAATTATGAATAACAGTAAATCGTGATGGCTCAAACACCTAATGGACCAATGAAAACATTTCGATTAACCTTATTTATTGCAATGTTACTTATCCGTTTGTCTTGACCTCAACTGTACAGATTAGTGACTGTAAAATTTTCAATAAACTTACATATATGTTCATTACGTAACTTTTGAGGAGACTATATATCTGGTCCATTACCGTATATTACCATATATTAGTGGTACAAAAGTCCGTCCAACAACCTGAACTTAATTCAACGGTTAAGTGATTGCTCATCTTTACTTCAAATTCTAAAAATGAGATTAAGGTCAAAGGTCAAGGTCAAGGTCCTTGTCAACAACGTTATTTGCCAGACATTCCTTAGCAACCATGTGGAAAACGTTTTATGATGTAAAGGGAAAATAAATGCCAACATGCTAATTTTCGAAAAAGTCTAAGCAACCGTTGAACAAAACACAAATAAAGTTTAGAACTTTGTTCCCATCATAATTTTGACAACAAAATCAAACTCAAACATGTTATTATGGTGAAAACTGATGAAAGACCATGCAATTGAAACTTTAATTTTTATTACTGTTTAAGGTACCTATAGCTATCTAGTTTGTAATATATCTTGATTATAAAAGATGATATTAAAAACTTAGTAGAAAGACTTACAAAATAAAACGTCATTCTATTTATTTTCATTTAATTCATTTTCTTAGAAATATACTGTTTCTTTACTACAGTATGAACAAATAGAGGGATATGGAGTAAATGTACATGAAATAAAATCCATATAAATACATGGCAAGATTAAGCAAATGGAACAAGTCTTTCATTGCTGATCTTCATCTTAACGTCATCGTGAGGACCTCATTAAAGAGCAAACACTCTTGCCTCAAAGCAAGTTCAAGTGGCTGCTGCTGTACAATTTTTCAAATTAAAAAATTGCTGCTTTACTATCTTCGTCATAAGGAATATCGATCTTGAATTATTCGAAAACGACTGCATAACTCTCTAATTCAAATTGATAAGTATAGATATGAAAATGCAGTATTGCAACATTTGATTTTGCCACGTCGGAAATTTTTACATTTGTGCTCTTAAGAAATCAATCAGCAAGTTCTGTCAATTTCTTCGTTTCAATGTTTCTACAAAGCAACAAATGAAACGGTAGGATATAAGGCTTCCGCCTCAACTCCGCTGAGATCAGTGCTAGAATTTATTATGAGGTATGAGTAAAGTTCATTGTTGAAGTCCTCATTGTGCCTTCAAGACAAAGGACGGCAATAAAGACGTTGTGTCATTGCTTGGTTTTATCATATTTTAGACTCTGGTTCATGTGGATTTTCTCAATAAACTTTCATTATGAAGAACAACAATAAAAGCGTTTCCTTTTGTTTGGATATACCATTTATTCGTAGAAACTTTGTCTCATTCCCCTTACTCCATATTCTTAATTTAACAATGAAGGGATATTGAGTAATGCAAATGAGACACAGTCACTACAAATACATGGTAAAACACAGCAATGGAACAACGCTTTTATTGTTATTCTTCATCTTGAAGTCACCATGAGGCCTTCAACAATGAGCATTACTCATACCTCATAGCAAGTTCAAGACGGCCCCTAGCACCGGTTTGAGCGGTATTCATTGCTAATTGCTGAGCAACGCTACATCCATGTCTTTTTCTCCTTTGATCCATGGATACGGGATCGTCAACAAACATAAACTTAACTGGCAAAGTGTTCTTACAATCGCTGTCATTAATTTCCTGACAAAAAGACTAGTAGAGGACGATCACAACATTTAAACAACCACAGGGCACTCATCGAGTGCCCTGTGAAAATATGATATACACCAAAAAATATGATACACACCAAAAGATAAGTCAATATAAAAGCAATAAGGTGTGTGTTATTGGTGTATTAAGATGAAAATTTAAGAGCATTTTATATGTGATGGCCAAATATGAAAAATCTTTCAACTTGCATTGTGTCTTCATTTTAGTTGTGTGCATGAAACATTATCCAGACTGTTCAATTACTATTTTCTAAATTTATGTAAATTCTAAAAACCGAAGAATTAACTCCCACCATCGTAGTTTTGTTCTTACTGATTATTCGGATTTTGTTTGGTTTTATGCATTTTAAACATTTTTTGAAATTATGGATTTCTTTGTTTGGGTTCAATGCTGCTGCTGATGAATTAATTTCTGAAATGGCCATACAGCTCATTAAAATTATTGCAGTTGGAGTTAACATATGTGTTATGGTCTCATGTTCATTTGCTCCATATCCTTTCGTAAAATATGTTATATATAGTAGTTGAGTCATGACAGCTCATCCGAAAGCGCTACCTATACACCTACTATAATATCAAGGGATCAGATTGTATACTAGAACCTGAGGAGCCTGGAATAGCTCACGACTCTCTAGGGATTCGCTACTCAATTTGAAAATAAATATGATTTCAAATAAACGTGCCAGGATTAAGCAACTATTTTCACGAAGAGTTAACCTATATGATATTGTAAGCCGATGAAACTCAAAAAATGGTTCCATACGAGATTTCATAATAGTTTAACTGGGATTGTCATTTTTATGGCGGGCATCTTGGTTACCCAACGTGACAACAACAAAACAAATAAACAATAATGAATTAGAACGCCACAGATTTAAACCACTACCAATGTGAACCACTTCAGAACTAGATGTATTATTGGGTGTTCCGTAAGAGTAAGTATGATCTGCTCTATGCGTGGCATCCGCCAAAAGGCAGTTAAAATATTGAGTTGAAGCATTTAATCTATAGCTGATTGGGTAGTGTCATTGATTAATATGAAAAAGAAAGGAAATGGGGTAGATGTCAAGGAGACAACATCCCATATCAAGGTTAAAACGACCGGAAACAAAGCATCTAGGGGTCACCGTATGGTCTTCAACACAGTGAGGAACCACACACCATATAGCAAGCCCTAAATAGCCCCAAAAAGGTAAAAAAGTGAATAAATCAATGAAAAAAACACATCAAATAACCAGATATCAAGAAACTCAAATTTTATAAGGGGACAAGGACAAGCCAATGACAAACAAATTCCTGACTTGTGACAGGCGCAAAATAGCGGTGTGGTCAAATTCGTTATCGTGGATTCAAACTCTCCCCTATGTGTGGTGAATGACTAAAAATAAATACACTCGCAGTCAAAATCAAACTAGAAAAAAATTCAACTTATCAAGACGAGTACCCTTGCAATGAAGTACATAAAACATGAAGACAATACACACGGGTACTGTCCTGACAAATTCTCGCAGTTAGTGACAGCTTGCTAAGTACATGATTTCTGTTGACTATGATATAAAGCCTTCTTACATATGAAACTTCAATTGAAATACTTCTGAATAGATTTCGTATAATAACATCATCGATTAAGAAAGAAGAACATGATATTGTGCATAATACTGCCAATATGAAAAAAATGTTTTTATTTAGTTATAGTGTAAAACATTTAGGAGCTGATCAATATTTTTGCCAACAAAAACCAGAAGTAAAGATTTCACAATAATGCTGCATTTATATCCTTTATGAATAAATTTGTTCAACGGATTAACAAGTTTGGAAGGACAATTTTTGAATTTATGCGCTTTGTAAATAATAGTTCCATAGAAGTTTGGATGTGAAATGCCCTGTTGTATAAGAGCTTTGCATGTAGAACCAAATTTTCTTAATAAGCCAATGAATCTATAATAAAATTTAAAAATTTTTTTTTATCAATTTACGATATCTAAATCCATGAAACCCTTGATGCAGAAGTTTTTTTTCAGTTAGACAAAGATTTCGGTCGTTGAAGTCAGAAACATCACTACATACTCGTGCATATCGAACAAGTTGTCAAATGTAGACCCCGTAAGAAGGGGCTAATGGAACAGCGCCATGGGGTTGGGGAAAATTAACTATAGGGAAAGAGAAATCATCCATTTTATCATAAATTAGAGTATTGATTTACTACTACAATGTCTAGTAAAATTCAAGGTCTTCTTAATAGGTATATCATTGGATCAGGATATCATTGAAAAGACCTATTAGATAACCAGGATCACTTGCAAGTTGGAAACTTGCCAAAACAATAAACTACTGTCCATTATGCAGGTGTTTGTTAATCTCAGTTTACTGACACCATGCTGCCTTTATCCAAACATTCATGACGGCGTTTGACGAAATGGCTGCTAGGGGACGACCTTTTTGATTTACGGGAGGGGTAGGATAGGGGGCTGGCTTCTCTCTAAGTAAAAAAAAATTAATCTCGGTTTCAGTGATAATAAATATTTTAATTTTACTTGTCATTAGTCATTAATAATAAAAATATTAATAATTTAAAGTGAGTTTGAACCGATCAATCAGTCTAAAATAAATAATCCAATGACATTAGCAGCATTGAGAAATCAAGGGCATAGCGTGCGTACGGCAAAGAAAATACAAATGAAAACACACACACACATACAAAGATGAACAACACCCGATAAAAACCATGGATGAGATCACAGTTCCATCGGTGAAGTAGCATATTCTCTTTTTATAGGACACCTGCCTTGTCCAACATGCCAAATCTGGTATTTAAGGCAAAACCAGTAGAGGAAACAACCATAAGATCGTGATGTAAACCGTAAAACTTCTGCAGCGATGACTTCGAGTTATGGTAACATACCCTTGTTTAAGGTAATAAGTAGTACATAAATAACGAAAAAACGAAGTAAATGTGATTTTAGTTTCTGCATTAAACCGAACTATATAAAAGCTATTTATGTACATGTATTTAGTGCATCAAATGGGGCTGGATGTAGAGGAGAAAAAATAAGTGGAAAACGAACCGTCTATCTAAACGAATAATCTACCGACAATGGCAAGATCCGAAAAACAAGGAAACAATGGCATGAATACGTCACAAAAGAAAAATACAGACACACATACTTTAATTTTATTTTCCTACATCTATTCGGCAACTCGGAATCATAGCTGCGACGTTTTATCAAAGTTTTTTTTTATTACCTTGATATTACAAAAAGGTAGCGAGGGTTCAATCCTAAGAACGGAAGTTCTTTTCACACATCAAACTTCATCTTATATTTAGGTGAAACATAACAGAAGGTCAAAGTTAAGCATACGAAATATGAATGAATATGCATAAATATTAATGAGGTAGAAGTAATTAATTCGCGGTAAATAATTCGGGGTAAGTAAATGATTTGAGGTTGATCATTAGTTAAAGTGCTTCGAAATCGTGAGAACCAAAGAAAAGACAAAAGAGATCTGGAATAGTCCAAGGCATTTACAAGAATGAAGGTGTCTTGAATAACAAAAGAAATGCTCATAACAAGTCTTTAATTTTTATAATACACTCGCCTTGTTGAACATGTCATATTCGGTAGTAATATTAAAGCCAGTAAGCTATTACAGGTAAAGATCTATTGTCATCTCTGAAACAGGTGTCCAAAAGATGATGATATCTGGAGTGATGACTAGAGCAACGGGGCTCTGTCAAGAAAGTCACGGAATCGAATACAGGACCTTGAGGAACGGATGAGCTAGGAGATGTTAACTCCATATGCCAATGTTGTCGGAATGTTTCTACAAAGAAAAAGGGAAGTTGACTTTTGGAAAAAGGAAGACACTGCGTTTGTCATACAGCTTAGTTTGAAGCGTACCCAAAAATATTTTTTATAGTTATTTGGAATATGACCTTTCTTAAAATCGGCAAAATATGCTGTTTTCGTGCAGAATATATATGAAACTTACAGAAATACATAGTACAACAATCTTTTTTTTAAATTGCGATATTATCAAAACATATCCTACAATTTTCTGATAGAATTGAAGATTTTAAACAATGAAATTTCCGCTAATGGTGTAAATGTTATACAGGTTATCCAGTTTATTTCGCCATTATAAATACTAGACTATATGACAAGTTCACCAAAATGGCTTTATCTCGATATAACCGGTCGTTAAAATAGCGACGCCGCACTTAACGTTTAAGTTTTAAGCATGGTTTAAAGATGAACTTCTTCACTTGATTAACATTCCTTGCACCTTAAGCAGCTTTTTATTAGCAACCGGGCTCTACCAAGGAAGACACTTTATCGATAATATGCCCCTTTAGTAGCTGTTAGATGTTATTGCAATGAAAAGGAAAGTTGAATATTGGAAAACCATCGGTTTGGTCATACAGCTTAGTTTGTAATCTACCTTTGTTGTGAATTTCACGATAAAGTTCAAGAAAGCAGTCCTGTGTTAGACATGTTAAAGAGTTAAAGAGGATTAAGGCTAACGTAACTAGTATTTATTTAAAAATTCAAAAATTTAACACCATGAATTTAGCTACAGGAGCATAATATATTTATTTTACGATAGATTTCTTTAATTTATATGCAGCATATGTTGCAAGATGTTAGTATCAATCAGTATGTTTCTTGCTGAATATTGGAGGTACGATGTTGATGGACATTCTACTTATGATGATATGTTTGATAGCGTGTGTATGTAAAGTAAGTTAAATCAATAATCTATATGTTAATTGTAAGCAATTCTATCCATTTGAATATACACAATATCATGTTCTTCTTTCATAATTGATGATGTTGATATGCCAAATCTATTTAGAAGTATTTCAATTGAAGTTTCATATGTAAGAAGGCTTGATATCATAGTCAACGGAAATTATGTCCTTAGCTAGCTGTCAGTAACTGCGAGCATTTGTCCGGACAGTACCTGTGTGTATTGTCTTCATGTTTTATGTACTTCATTGTAAGGGTACTCGTCTTGATAAGTTGGACTTTTTTCTAATTTGATTTTTACTGTGAGCTATTTGTGTATTTATTTTTTAGACATTAACCACACATAGTGGGAGGGTTTTGATCCAAGAAAAACGAGTTTAACTCCACCGCAATTTTTGCGCCTGTCCCAAGTCAGGAATATGTTGGTCATTTGCTTGTCCTTGTCTTCTTATAAAGTTTTAGTTTCTTGATATTTGGGTTATTGGATGTGGTTTGTTACCATTGATTTATTCACTTTTTTACCTTTTTAGGGCCATTTAGGGCTTGCTATATGGTGTGAGGTTCCTCACTGTGTAGAAGACCTAACGGTGACCCCTAGATGTGTTGTTTTGGGTCGTTTTAACCTGGATATGGGATGGTGTCTCCTTGACATTTACCCCATTTCCTTTCTTTTTCATATTTGTTGTCAGTAAGGGCAAATAACTGACAAATTCATATTTGATTATTAACACCTTTTCCATCATGCAAATGGGTGAGCGCAGGTGGTAGAATTTGATGGTGCATGTGAAATACATGTATTTTCTGCAGATCCCGAACTCAAGAGGCAGCCGATGCTATGAAGGCTGCAATGCAAAACAAGACAAAATATATAAATTTGCAATTAGTCCTGTCTGTACATTTCACAGTTGATTCGTTACTGTCGCGCATGTAGTTTATACAGTGATTTTTTGAATAGAGCAAAAACACTGTCCTAAAAGTTGCTTAGTCAGGTATTTGTTCAGCCGTTGTTGCTTTCATCCCTTCAGAATTTTATGGCCGTCACCATGATATAATTGACAGATATGACGTGTCTGTGTCCCAAATGAAAACGGACATTTTCAGCTAGATTTCACGTCTTCACGGATTTAACATAACCGGTTTTGACTCAACCCTGGATTGATTGACTCACTGATAGTGTGACGGGTGCCGCTAGCGGAGCAGGACATGCTTACCCTTCCGGGACACCTGATGTCACTCCCGGTATTCATGGGAGTTCACACTATAAGTGCCTTAGTTTTTGGTGTCTTTTTATTTCCGTGCATTGTACCTGTCTCACGTCTTTGTTTTGTCTTTGTTTTTCTCTGTTACCGTTTTTGCCATGTCTTTGGACTCCGATTTTTGTGGTCTTCGCTTCCCTTGTTCCTTAGGTATTCTACTGCCGTTGTCTCTAATTGATTGAAAAAGGTCAATGCTCCGATATCAATTGGAAATTATTTCCCATTTTCAAAAAACAAAAAATCGAAATAACTATAAATTTATTTTCTGCATATGGCCATTTCTAAAACTTATGTCTCAATGCAAATCAAAACAATTGGAAACCAAAATCCAAACTTTGTAAATTCTGTCACAAATTACCAAAAAAAAAAAAATCAAAACAGAAAGCCAAAATAAGATAAGGAAAAGATACTCCTGAGTTTTAATTTAACATAATTACATTTCATGAATATTCATTGAATTCCGTCACTTTGATAGGTGAACATCGCTCACGTGGCATACCAATGTGAATTTGCAATTTCCATGAAACACATTTGATCATATGACCACGTGGCGGATGAATTAGTAAAAAAGAATCCCATTGTACATGATGTACTATCTTTTTAATAAATTTGTGTTTATGATTTGATTTTAAAATGTAATTATAGGAATTGAATGCATTATTTTGAAGTTTCATAGGGATTATGAAAGTGTTGACCGGGCGCACATTTTCAACATGAAGCGCTTCCGCGCTTCGTTTAAAATGTGCTTCGGTCAACACTTTCATACCCCAATGAAACTTCAAAATAATGCATTCAATTCTTAAATAATGTTTGACAAGTGAATAAGTGGCACGATCTATTAGTCTAAATATTCATATTCATTAGTTTTTATCTTTGCTCGGTATCGATGCATTTCATTTTTTTTTGTCTACAAGTCTGTATTCTGAATGTTGAGGGTAGAGATGCGAGCGAAACTGGGGAAAATGTCTGTCATTTACCAGCGAAAACTGGGCCTTGTCGTGCTTCGATGCGACGTTTTCACTTTGACCTTGAGATAGGTATATGTAAAACATTTACTTACGGAGGATGCTATGGGAACAAAAATAATTTCAAGACCAAACGGACATGCAAGAGAGCATGCCATAAAAGAGGTAAAAATATTTGTAACTTCAAACTGTTTGCCCGTCATTTTGTTTTCATTTTTATTTTTTTTTCCATTTATAAAATATTTCCTGTTTTCATTTATTAAATATAATTGACTGCTAGCTTTAGACACTGGTGCTTTTGTAGAGCAACAAATGACAGTACGTAGTGATGGTAAAAGCATTTTGCCAGTTAGATTAATATTTGTTGACGATCTGGCATTCATTTCAGTAAAAATATGAACACCCCTGTATAGCGTTTTTCGACACCTAGCAATGAATTTCGCTCAAAACCAGGGGCCGTCTTGAACTTATTANAAGGTCAAGGTCCTTGTCAACAACGTTATTTGCCAGACATTCCTTAGCAACCATGTGGAAAACGTTTTATGATGTAAAGGGAAAATAAATGCCAACATTCTAATTTTCGAAAAAGTCTAAGCAACTGTTGAACAAAACACAAATAAAGTTTAGAACTTTGTTCCAATCATAATTTTGACAACAAAATCAGACTCAAACATGTAATTATGGTGAAACTGTTGAAAGACCATGCAATTGAAGCTTTAATTTCTATTACTATTTAAGGTACCTATAGCTATCTAGTTTGTAATATATCTTGATTATAAAAGATAATATTAAAAACTTAGTAGAAAGACTTACACAATAAAACGTCATGCTATTTATGTTCATTTAATTCATTTTCTTAGAAATATATTGTTTCTTTACGACAGTATGAACAAATAGAGGGATATGGAGTAAATGTACATGAGATAAAATTCATATAAATACATGGTAAGATTAAGCAAATGGAACAACTCTTTCATTGTTGATCTTCATTTTAACGTCATCGTGAGGACCTCATTCAAGAGCAAACACTCTTACCTCAAAGCAAGTTCAAGTGGCTGCTGCTGTACAATTTTTCAAATTAAAAAAATGCTGCTTTACCATGTTCGTCATAAGGAATATAGATCTTGAATTGCATAATTCTCTAATTCAAATTGATAAATATAGATATGAAAATGCAGTATTGCAACATTTGATTTTGCCACGTCGGAAATTTTTACACTTGTGCTCTTAAGAAATCAATCAGCAAGTTCTGTCAATTTCTTCGTTTCAATGTTTCTACAAAGCAACAAATGAAACGGTAAGATATAAGGCTTTTCCGCCTCAACTCCGCTGAGACCAGTGCTAGAATTTATTATGAGGTATGAGTAAAGTTCATTGTTGAAGTCCTCATTGTGACTTCAAGACAAAGGACGGCAATAAAGACGTTTTGTCATTGCTTGGTTTTATCATATTTTAGACTCTGGTTCATGCGGATTTTCTCAATACACTTTCATTACGAAGAACAACAAAAAAAAGCGTTTTTCCTTTGTTTGGATATACCATTTATTCGTAGAGACTTACACCATATTCTTAATTTAACAATGAAGGGATATTGAGTAAATGCAAATGAGACACAGTCACTACAAATATATGGTAATAGTAAGCAATGGAACAACGCTTTTATTGTTCTTCATCTTGAAATCACCATGAGGCCTTCAACAATGAGTTTTACTTATACCCCATAGCAAGTTCAAGACGGCCCCTAGCACCGGTTTGAGCGGAATTTATTGCTAATTGTCGAGCAACGCCACATCCATGCTTGGATCGTTGTCATCCATTACCCGACAAAAGGCGACAGAAGACGATCGCAACATTTAAACTACCACAGGGCACTCATGGAGCAAAATTGTAAAACAAAAAACTTGGCATAATAAAATCATGAGATGTGGGCACAATAAACAGGTAGTCAGAATAAAAATTTTAGATTACACAAAATAAAAAAGCCAAAATGTGAAAGTGTGATTGCGTGTCCATATCAGAGATTCTCTCAAGAATAAGTACACCATAACTGAAATGTGTATAGAGCATACATCTCTCTCAAGGGAAATCTTTTTACGGACTACACACTGCATTGTTTATTTATATATTGATTGATATGATAATTACATTTGAATTGCGGTGGTTTTGTTTTTATGTTATGATGACTGAAGTTTCCTTTTTTCGCCTTTTACAAAAAAATAATGATAATAAAATACTTATCAATTTATTGTTGTGTAAAGCATCAAATCATTGGCACATTCTCAAGTAAATAAAAATTATAAAAACTGTGTCAAGGACATCTAGTAGCAGTTGTGTATTGTTATGTTATTACATAATCATACAAAATGATCCCTTTCATATCTAAAATGTAGCATACGACAGATAACCTGTAGTATATAGATACATATAATTAACAATGAAGGGATATGGAGTAAATGCAAATGAGACAAATTCTCTACAAATACATGGGAAAACACAGCAATGGAACAACGTTTTTATTGTTGTTCTTCATCTTGAAGTCACCATGAAGCCTCCAACAATGAGCATTACTCATACCTTATAGCAAGTTCAAGACGGCCCCTAGGACCGGTTTGAGCGGTATTCATTGCTAATTGCTGAGCAACGCTACATCCATGTCTTTTTCTCCTTTGATCCATGGATGCGGGATCGTCAACAAGCATAAACTTAACTGGCAAAGTGTTCTTACAATCGCTGTCATCAATTTCCCGACAAAAAGACTAGTAGAGGACGATCACAACATTTAAACAACCACAGGGCACTCATCGAGTGCCCTGTGATATATGATATACACCAAAAAATATGATATACACCAATAGATAAGTCAATATAAAAGCAATAAGGTGCGTGTTATTGGTGTATTTAGATGAAAATTTAAGTAAGTTCTGTGGTAGCATTTTATATGTGATGGCCAAATATGAAAAACCTTTCAACTTGCATTGTGTCTTCATTTTATTTGTGTGCATGAAACATTATCCAGACTGTTCAATTACTATTTTCTAAATTTATGTAAATTCTAAAAACCGAAGAATTAACTCCCACCATCGTAGTTTTGTCCTGGCTGATTATTCAGATTTCGTTTGGTTTTATGCATTTTAAACATTTTTTTGAAATTATGGATTTCTTTGTTTGGGTTCTAGTGCTGCTGATGATGAATTAATTTCTGAAATGGCCATACAGCTCATTAAAATTATTGCAGTTTGGGTTAAAATTATGTGTTATTATCTCATGTTCATTTACTCCATATCCTTTCGTAAAATATGTTATATATATATATATGTTATATATAGTAGTTGAGTCATGACAGCTCATCCGAAAGCGCTACCTATACACCAACTATAATATCAAGGGATCAGATTGTATACTAGAACTTGAGGAGCCTGGAATAGCTCACGGCTCTCTATGGGATTCGCTGCTCAATTTGAAAATAAATATGATTTCAAATAAACGTGCCAGGATTAAGCAACTAATTCTATATGGTTGGCTTATAAAATGCAATTTCGTAAGCCGATGAAACTCAAAAAATGGTTCCATACGATAATTTCATAATAATTTAACTGGGATTGTCATTTTTATGGTGGCCATCTTGGTAAGACAACGTGACAACAACAAAACAAATAAACAATAATGAATTAGAACACCACAGATTTAAACCACTACCAATGTGAACCACTTCAGAACTAGATGTATCATTGGTTGTTCCGTAAGAGTAAGCATGATCTGCCTCATGCGTGGCATCCGCCAAAAGGTAGTTAAAATATTGAGTTGAAGCATTTAATCTATAGCTGATTGGGTAATGTCATTGATTAATATGAAAAAGAAAGGAAATGGGTTAGATGTCAAGGAGACAACATCCCATATCAAGGTTAAAACGACCCAAAACAAAGCATCTAGGGGTCACAGTATGGTCTTCACCACAGTAAGGAACCACACATCATATAGCAAGCCCTAAATAGCCCCAAAAAGGTAAAAAAGTGAATAAATCAATGGAAAAAAAACACATCCAATAACCAGAATATCAAGAAACTAAAATTTTATAAGGGGACAAGGACAAGCCAATGACAAACAAATTCCTGACTTGTGACAGGCGCAAAATAGCGGTGTGGTTAAATTCGTCATCGTGGATTCAAACTCTCCCCTATGTATGGTGAATGACTAAAAATAAATACACTCGCAGTCAAAATCGAACTAGAAAAAAGTCCAACTTATCAAGACGAGTACCCTTGCAATGAAGTACATAAAACAGGAAGACAATGCACACGGGTACTGTCCTGACAAATTCTCGCAGTTAGTGACAGCTTGCTAAGTACATAATTTCCGTTGACTGTGATATCAAGCCTTCTTACATATGAAACTTCAATTGAAATACTTCTAAATAGATTTCGTATAATAACATCATCGATTAAGAAAGAAGAATATGATATTGTGCAATGCATAATACTGCCAATATGAAAAAATTGTTTTTATTTAGTTATTGTGTAAAACATTTAGGAGCTGATCAATATTTTTTTCCAACAAAAGCCATTAGTAAAGATTTCACAATAATGCTGTATTTATATCCTTTATGAATAAATTTGTTCAACGGATTAATAAGTTTGGAAGGACAATTTTTGAATTGATGCGCTTTGTAAATAATATTTCTATAGAAGTTTGGATGTGAAATCCCCTGTTGTATAAAAGCTCTGCATGTAGAACCAAATTTTCTTAATAAGCCAATGAATCTATCATAAAATTTAGAATTTTTTTTTATCAATTTACGATATCTAAACCCATGAAACCCTTGATGCAGAAGTTTTTCAGTTAATCAAAGATTTCGGTCGTTGAAGACAGAAACATCAATACATACTCGTGCATATCGAACAAGTTGTCTAATGCTGACCCCGTAAGAAGGGGTTAACGGAACATTGCCATGGGGATGGGGAAAATTAACTATAGGGGAAGAGAAATCATCCCTTTTATCATAAATTAGAGTATTGATTTACTACTTCAATGTCTAGTAAAATTCAAGGTCTTCTTAATGGGTATATCATTGGATCAGGATATCATTGAAAAGACCTATTAGATAACCAGGATCACTTGCAAGTTGGAAACTTGCCAAAACAATAAACTGCTGTCCATTATGCAGGTGTTTGTTAATCTTAGTTTACTGACACCATGCTGCCTTTATCCAAACATTCATGACGGCGTTAAACGAAATGTCTGCTAGGGGACGACCTTTTGATTTACGGGAGGGGTAGGATAGGGGGCTGGCTTCTATGTAAGTAAAAAAATTAATCTCGGTTTCAGTGATAATAAATATTTTAATCTTACTTGTCATTAGTCATTAATAATATAAATATTAATAATATAAGTGAGTGAGAACCGATTAATCAGTCTAAAATAAATAATCCAATGACATTGGCAGCATTGAGAAATCAAGGACATAACATGCGTACGACAAAGAAAATACAAATGAAAACACACACACACATACGAAGATGAACAACACCAAAAAAAACCCATGGATGAGATCACAGTTCCATCGGTAAAGTAAGCATATCCTCTTTTTATAGGGCACCTGCCTTGTCCAACATGCCAAATCCGGTATTTAAGGCAAAACCAGTAGAGGAAACAACAATCGTAATATTTCAAAGGGAACAGATATCCCATAGCGAACCATAAGATCGTGGTGTAAACCGTAAAACTTCTGCAGCGATGACTTCAAGTTATGGTAACATACCCTTGTTTAAGGTAATAAGTAGTACATAAATAACGAAAAAAAGTGAATGTGATTTTTAGTTTCTGCATTAAACCGAACTATATAAAAGCTATTTAATATGTACATGTATTTATTACATGTACACAAATGTCAATGTTTCCGGATTTTGATAAAAATTTACAGGCAAGTGCATCAAATGGAACTGGATGAAGAGGTGAAAAAAATAAGTGGAAAACAAACCGTCTATCTAAACGAATGATCTACTGACAATGGAAAGATCCGAAAAACAAGGAAACAATGGCATGAATACGTCACAAAAGAAAAATACAGACACACATAATTTAACTTTATTTTCCTACATCTATTCGGCAACTCGGAATCGAAGCTGCAACGTTTTATCAAAGTTTTTTTTCCTTGATATTACAAAAAGGTAGCGAGGGTTCAATCCTAAGAACGGAAATTCTTTTCGCACATCAAACTTCATCTTATATTTAGGTGAAACATAACAGAAGGTCAAAGTTAAGCATACGAAATATAAATGAATATGCATAAATATTAATGAGGTAGAAGTAATTAATTCGCGGTAAATAATTCGGGGTAAGTAAATGATTAGTTAAAGTGCTTCGAAATCGTGAGAACCAAAGGAAAAACAAAAGAGAACTGGAATAGTCCAAGGCATTTACAAGAATGAAGGTGTCTTGAATAACAAAAGAAATGCTCATAACAAGTCTTTAATTCTTATAATACACTCGCCTTGTTGAACATGTCATATTCGGTAGTAATATTAAAGCCGGTAAGCTATTACAGGTAAAGATCTATTGTCATCTCTGAAACAGATGCCCAAAAGATAGTGATATCTGGAGTGATGACTAGTGATGACTAGAGCAACGGGGCTCTGTCAAGAAAGTCACGGAATCGAATACAGACCCTTGAGTAGCGGATGAGCTAGGAGATGTTAACTCCATATGCCAAGGCTGTCGGAATGTTTCTGCAAAGAAAAAGGGAAGTTGACTTTTGGAAAAGTGAAGACACTGCGTTTGTCATACAGCTTAGTTTGAAGCGTACCCAAAAATATTTTTATATCTATTTGGAATATGACCTTTTTTAAAATCGGCCAAATATGCTGTATTCGTCCAAAATATATATGAAACGTACAGAAATACATAGCACAACAATCTTTTTTTTTAATTGCGATATTATCAAAACATATCCTACAATGTTTCTGATAGAATTAAAAATTTTAAACAATGAAATTTCCGCTTTAATGGTGTAAATGTTATACAGGGTTATCCAGTTTATTTCGTCATTATAAATACTAGACTATATGACAAGTTCACCAAAATGGCTTTATCTCGATAAAACCGGTCGCTAAAATAGTGACGCTGCACTTAACGTTTATTTTTAAGCATGATTTCAAAGATGAACTTTTTCACTTGATTAACATTCCTCTCACCTTAAATAGCTTATTTATGAGCAACCGGGCTCTACCAAGGAAGACACTTTATCGATAATATGCCCCTTTAGAAGCTGTTGGAATGTTATTGCAATGAAAAGGAAAATTGAATATTGGAAAACTGATGCCATCGGTTTGGTCATACAGCTTAGTTTGTAATCTACCTCTGTTGTGAATTTCACGATAAAGTTGAAGAAAGCAGGCCTGTGTTTAACATGTTAAAGAGTTAATTTTGATTTGAAAAAAAAAATGTTTTAAATACAAATAAATAGCTTGATGTGACATTTTGTAAAAATATATTATTCGTTAAACATGGACTTGAAACTAATGTGTTTTCTAGACAAAATCGGCCAATCTTTCTCCTCCCTGAATATCAAATTGTTGACCCCTCTAGCAAAACATTTACCTTTTCACACCATGACCTCTGTCGTATAAAACAAACAACAAGAATAAATTGAGAGAACAATACAAACTATTCTTTACTTAGAGGATTAAGGCTAACGTAACTGGATTTACCATAAAAAAACTAGTATTTATTTAAAAAATCAAAAATTTAACGCCATGAATTTAGCTACAGGAGCATAATATATTAAGTTTACGATAGATTTCTTTAATTTATATGCAGCATATGTTGCAAAGATGTTAGTATCAATCAGTACGTTTGTTGCTGAATATTGGAGGTACGATGTTGATGGACATTCTACTTATGATGATATGTTTGATAGCGTGTGTATGTATAGTAAGTTAAATCAATAATCTATATGTTGTTTGTAAGCAATTCTATCCATTTGAATATACACAATATCATGTTCTTCTTTCATAACTGATGATGTTGTTATGCCAAATCTATTTAGAAGTATTTCAATTGAAGTTTCATATATAAGAAGGCTTGATATCATTGTCAACGGAAATTATGTCCTTAGCTAGCTGTCAGTAACTGCGAGCATTTGTCCGGACAGTACCTGTGTGTATTGTCTTCATGTTTTATGTACTTCATTGTAAGTGTACTCGTCTTCATAAGTTGGACTTTTTTCTAGTTTGATTTTTACTGTGAGGCTTTTTCTGTATTTATTTTTTAGACATTCACCACACATTGGGGGAGGGTTTTGATCAAAGAAAAACGAGTTTAACTCCACCGCAATTTTTGCGCCTGTCCCAAGTCAGGAATATGTTGGTCATTGGCTTGTCCTTGTCTTCTTTTTTAAAAATTTTAGTTTCTTGATATTTGGATTTGTTGGATGAGGTTTGTTTCCATTGATTTATTCACTTTTTTACCTTTTTGGGGCCATTTAGGCCTTGCTTTATGGTGTGAGGTTCCTCACTGTGTAGAAGACCGTACGGTGACACCTCGATGCTTTGTTTTGGGTCGTTTTAACCTGGATATGGGATGGTGTCTCCTTGACATTTACCCCATTTCCTTTCTTTTTCATATTTGTTGTCAGTAAGGGCAAATAACTGACAAATTCATATTTGATTATTAACACCTTTTCCATCATGCAAATGGGTGATCGCAGGTGGTAGAATTTGTCGATGGTGCATGTGAAATACATGTATTTCCTGCAGATCCCGACCTTAAGAGGCAGCCGATACTATGAAGGGTGCAATGCAAAACAAGACAAATATATATATTAATTTGCAATTAGTCCTGTCTGTACATTTCACAGTTGATTCGTTACTGTCGCGCATGTAGTTTATATAGTGATTTTTTTAATATACCAAAAACACTGTCCCAAAAGTTGCTTAGTCAGGGATTTGTTCAGCCCTTGTTGCTTTCATCCCTTTAGAAATTTTATGGCCGTCACCATGATATTATTGACATATATGACGTGTCTGTATCCAAAATGAAAACGGACATTTTCAGCTCGATTTCAAGTCTTCATGGATTTGACATAACCGGTTTTGACTCAACCCTGTATTGATTGACTCACTGATAGTGTGACGGGTGCCGCTAGCGGAGCAGGACATGCTTACCCTTCCGGAGCACCTGATGTCACTCCCGGTTTTCATGGGAGTTCACACTATGAGTGCCTTAGTTTTTGGTGTCGTCTTTTCCGTGCATTGTACCTGTCTCACGTCTTTGTTTTGTCTTTGTCTTTGTTTTTCTCTGTTACCGTTTTTACCATGTCTTTGGACTTCGATTTTTGTGGTCTTCGCTTCCCTTGTTCCTTCGGTATTCTACTGGTATTCTAATTGATTGAAAAAGGTCAACGCTCCTATATCAATTGGAAATTATTTCCGATTTTTTCAAATAACAAAAAATCGAAATAACTATATAAATTTATCTTCTGCATATGGCCATTTCTACAACTTATGTCTCAATTCAAATTAAAACAATTGGAAACCAAAATCCAAACTTTGTAAATTCTGTCACAAATTACCAAAAAAAAATCAAAACAGAAAGTTTGACAAGTGAATAAGAGGCACGATCTATTAGTCTAAATATTCATATTCATCAGTTTTTATCTTTGCTCGGTATCGATGCATTTCATTTTTTTTTGTCTACAAGTCTGTATTCTCAATGTTTAGGGTGGAGATGCGAGCGAAACTGGGGAAAATGTCTGTGATTTACCACCGAAAACTGGGCCTTGTCGTGCTTCAAGGCAACGTTTTCACTTTGACCTTGAGACAGGTATATGTAAAAGATTTACTTACGGAGGATGCTATGGGAACAAAAATAATTTCAAGACCAAACGGACATGTAAGAGAGCATGCCATAAAAGAGGTAAAAATATTTGTAACTTCAAACTGTTTCCCCGTCATTTTGTTTTTATTTTTATTATTTTTTTTTCCATTTATAAAATATTTCCTGTTTTCATTTATTAGATATAATTGACCGCTAGCTTTAGACACTGGAGCTTTTGTAGAGCAACGAATGACAGTACGTAGTGATGGTAAAAGCATTTTGCCAGTTAGATTAATATTTGTTGACGATCTGGCATTCATTTCAGTAAAAATATGAACACCCCTGTATAGCGTTTTTCGACACCTAGCAATGCATTTCGCTCAAAACCAGGGGCCGTCTTGAACTTACTATTAGGTTTGGGTACAGAATATTGTTGAAGGTCTCATGGTGACTTCAAGATAAAAAACAACAATTAAAGCATTGTTCCATGCTTTGTTCTTCCATGTATTAGTAGAGACTTTGTCTCATGTTCATTTACTCCATATCCTTTTATTGATTATATATGATACACTGTAATTAATCATTATAATTATGGAATTGTCAAGTTGCTTAAATCTGTTAACTTCTACTTTTAGGCAGAAAGTAAAGTTTCAAATTTGACACATGCTCACAGTTATATTAATTAACGTAATTGGGGTGGTGAAACTAAGTTCCTGACAACTCATGGCAAAAGGCAAGGGGGATATTTGTTGCGCCTGCATCTTAAGCAAAATCAACACAAAAGAATCATCATCCGTCGTCTTATGTCGGTCTATCCATTTTTATACCATTATATCTATAGAATTATGTACATTTCAATGACACTTGCAAGAATGCTTCGGTTACTACATATTGTGTACATGTAAGGAGCGATTTTTCATGATGCCGCCTCTATATATTGGAATTGGTCATTTTACTGAATTTTATTTTGTTTTCATGTTGTACTCTTCGTTGTGTTTGATCATTTATTGTCTGACGTCACGGCGTCAGACAGCATTAGAATAAAAAAACACATCCGGTAAAGCGTTCATGTTCGCATTGCATTTCGGTAAAGCTTCCATTTTTTGCATTGCATGACGGTCAATAAAGTGTTACGTGTTCATTTGATTAATATAAGGTTACGACAATATCATTGCAAAGTAATAAATTTACATTTACGAGCGTGATTTCATTTATTGATTTTTCCGCGATAATATTTCAAATGACATTATATACCTTTCTTTAAGCGTGCTGTTGGCATATAAATAAACACGCATTATTTTCTACATTAACACTCTAGGAAAGTTAATATACTGATTTTGTTGGAATAAAAGACAAAGAAACCAGTTCGTTTGTTATGTATGTCCTTCCTGTAGATCAGGAGAACAGCAATTGTTGAATTATATTGTGAGTTTTGTTTGGTTACTGTTACGAATATGAAGCTAGGAAATTCTGGTAAATCATCAAAACAAAATATATCTTTTATTGCCTAGTAGGTAAAACAATACTGACGTCAGACTAGCTTTTTTGGAAAACTAATATTTGTTATTTATTAGCTGTAAAATATCGTCGGTGTTGATCTGCCAATGACAAATTTGTCAATATTTTTATGCTCTTTGCAAATTGTCTTTTTCTGTTACAAAAAAACAGTATGTAGGCTACCAAAGCAGATAGGAACATGCCAGAAACGTCTGCGAAGATGGTATTATAATGCAGAAATTATGAAATGTGAAAAGTTCGTGTACAGCGGTTGCAAAGGAAATAAGAACAACTTTAAATTTTTACGAGGATGTGAACGTCGTTGTAAGGGCGTGAGTAAGTAGCTTTAAACCGTTAATGTATTGATTCTCGTTGTAGTATTGTTGATCAAGATTTAAAGCGTCATCTAGGTCAAGGGACATAACTCTTAAAAATCAGTTGTATGTTTGCTTTAATCATTTCTATATATGTATTGTTAGCATCTAAGTAACACAGATGATTACGATTTTTTTAAATAAATGCTCAAAATGCGCCAATGAAATTCACTGTCAAAACGCCTTGCTGATTTCAAGAATTATCTCCCTTAAGGTAGATCGGTAATCTTCCGCCATTTTGAATTTGTTATTTATACTGTTGTGGTATCATCTGCTTTTTAAATATGCAAATATTTTTTTATTTGTAATGCATCAATAAATATTATATCAGTGACACAAAAAGCAAAGGATCTACATTGACTTAATTCTACATGTATTTATCTAATTGGATGATGTTTGGTAATTTAATAATTAAATAGGTATGAAGACGATATTTGAAAAAGGGAGATAATTTGATGAAAATATTTTACATAGATATCACTATGAAAATTCACATATTTCAATTTATATGGAAAACAAAGTTGGTGACCCCCATTTTTCTTTATATTTTTTGAAAGTATGTTTAAAAGTCTTACACATGTGTAAAGTAGAAAGAAATCTATGGAAAAGTTTTAAAGAAATCAACAATATACCTGTTTTCCCTATATATTCATTAGAAATATTTGATTTTTTATATCAGTTATTTTAAAAACAAGCACGGTGACCCCCCTTTTTTATTTTTTTTATTTCAATGCTAATATAATAAGGAAACTTTCCTTAGAAAATAAAGAAAATCTATGGAAAAAAATTTTGGACTACCCAGCTACCTTAACTTAGATATACCGCTTTAAAAAGCCTTTTGAGAACATTTTCCACTTCAAACAGGCCTGCGCAACTCTTGTTTATTGATTCTTATTCAATATATCTCCGCATCTCGGAGTCATTATGTATTTTCTCCCAGTACCTAATTGTCGCCTCACAATTCAAAGTAAAAATAAACAAACAATAGCCTGGGTCATGTGACCCCAAGGTATGGGTCATGTTACACCTATGTATATAATGCCAGTCCGTGCAACATGCCCTTCAATTTTTCACAGTGCCTGCTTGAGTCGCCATAGGGTCTAAAAAAGACACTCCAGCCACTAAATCTGTTAAGCAAAAAGGCGAGACGACCGACAAAGTTAAAAAGTCGGAGGAAAGTATCCTTGTCGCTGTTAGTCAACAGTATGAGGACATTAGTGACCCTTTAAGGGACATTCATACCATTTAATCGGCACCGGTCCCTGTTTCTTCAAATTCTAAAAGAAAAGTTTTGTCCCCGAAGAAAAAAGTAGAGTCAAATGTTTCTTTATCTACAGGGAAGTATTATGTCGCAGTACCCACTTCTTTGTCGAAACGAAATAATTTTTTTGCCCCAGACGGGAGAAACATACAATACGGTTCCATTTTCACGAGGTCCTATTTCTCCGGGAAATTAGAAAAAAGGTAGTTAATTCAGACACTTATGTCAGTGACAACATGGAATTTATAGAAGAAGAAGAAATTGTTGAATGTCATGAAAACGTCTTACCTCAGTATTATAGTGATTTTTACACTCATTTAGGTAAAGCCATGAGTATGTCTGGCACTGGCATACGTACTACTAGTATTTAAAATGTTTTGCCTAGTGCTGGCATTAATTCTAATTTTAGTTTGCCTTGAACTGGCATCCAGTCTACCTATGTCTTGCCTCGTACTGGCATTCATTCTACTCATGTTGGGGGACGTCAAATACCCCGGGCAACGAGCAAAAAAGCGTTTAGCTAGCGCTGCTGTTACAAGTGAGATCAATTACTTCTGATAAAGATTTTGCAAACTATATCAGGTTATAAGATAGAATTTGATTCTATTCCAATTTAACATCGCCTGTCTCTCCAAATTGGTCTTTTACTGAAAGAAATTGTATATCATTGTTCCGGTGAATATTTATCAAATATATTTCTGGTTCCTAAAAAGACTGGTGATAAAAGACCAGTGATTAATCTGAGAAATTTGAATAAAAGTGTTTCTTATTTTCATTTCAAAATGGAGACTATTGAAACGGTAAAAAGTCGTATTCAAAAGAGTGATTTTTTTAACTTCACTGGATTTAAATGATGCATATTTTCATGTACCCATTCACTCTGATTTTAGAAAGTTTTTGAGGTTTGAATGGGATGATAAAGTATATGAATTTCAGTGTTTATGTTTTGGTCTTGCTTCTGCTCCTCGAGTATTCACTAAGATTATGAAACCTGCTATTGACGTGTTAAGACAGAAAAATATAAGATTATCTTATTACATTGATGATTCATTGATAGCGTCTACATCTGCTTCAGAAAGTTAATCCAATACTTTGAAAACTAGAAATAGGCTAGAGTCTTTAGGTTTTACTGTCAATGAAAAGGAATCATGTTTAGTGCCAACACAAAGGCTTCTGTATCTTGGTTTTATATGGGATACTGTGTCTATGATTATTTCATTACCTCAGAATAAGGTTGATAAAATAGTTGAATTTTGTAAAACTATCTTGAATTCTAAGCATGGTACAATTAGATCTCTTGCCAAACTTATTGGTCTTTATGTTTCCAGTTTTCCGGCTGTATTATTAGCACCCTTTTACTACAGAAATTTAGAAAGATGCAAAACTTGTTCTTTACAAAAAAAGTGGTGACTTTGATAGTTTAGCTTTTATTTCCCAAGAAGCAAAACAAGAAATTTTTTGGTGGATCAATGATATAGCCAAGAAGAATGGTAGAGCTATCAAAATTCCAACGTCAGATTTGACAATTTTTTTCAGACTCGAATTTGTCTGGATATGGTACTCATTGTGATACAGATTATTTTTATGGTTTTTGGTCCGAGGAAGAACAAACGTTTCACATTAATGTGTTGAAGCTTAAAGCAGTTTTTCTAGCTATTAAGGGTTTTGCAGAAATAAAACCTTGTTCACATGTTGTTGTTTATTGTGATAATTCTATCTCTGTGGCTTATATTAATAATTTTGGTGGAATTAAGTCCAGACAGCGGGATTCAGTTGCAAGGGATATTTGGTTTTGGTGCTATTTTATAAACATTTTTATATCTGCTTTTCATGTTTAAAGGAGAGGAAAATTTTTCTGCCGATATGCTTTCAAGAATTAGTAATATTCAAACAGAGTTGTCCTTAAAGAGGGAAATGTTGATCAAATTTTTTGTGAATTTCCAGATGTAGAATTGGATTTATTTTCTACCAGATATAATGCTAAATTAGAGAAAATTGTTTCTTGGGGTTTTGACCCCCTTGCCTATGATGTTGATGCTTTTTTATTGAATTGGTCTGATTTTATTGTTTTTGCTTTTCCTCCCTTTTCTCTGAGTAACAGGGTATTAGACAAGGTGATCTCAGACAAAGCGGAGATGGTTTTGGTTACACCAATTTATCCAACACAACTATGGTTTGCCACCCTTCAACCTTTATCCGTTCAGCCTCCAATACAACTTGCAACGACATTGTGACGTCATCACTAGACCAATCTTTACACCCACTGTAGGACAGACTACATCTAATTGTTTGGAGGATTATTTGGGTGTATCAGTGAGTTCAGCTAAAATTATTTGTGAATCATGGAGTAAAGGATCTAATGAGCAGTATCAAGCTGCATGGATTCTTTGGACTAAACTTTGTAATTCAACTTTTAGGTATATTGATCCGTTTAATGGTAGTATTGAGACTTTTTAAAATTTTGACAGAACATTTTGATTTAGGAAAATCATATAGTATTTTAGATAGTTACAGATCTGCTATTTCTACAGTTCATTCTACAGTGGATGGTTTCAAAATTGGAAAGCATCCTTTAGTTTTAATATATTTCAAAGGCATTGTTAATCTTAGACCTATTAAGGCGAGATACAATTTCGTGTTGGATGTAGATATAGTGCTTCAATTTCTTAAAACTCTTTCACCGGTGCGAAAGCTAGATGCAAAAATGTTGACTCTCAAATTGGTTGGATTAGTTATTTTAGTGACAACGCAGCGTGCTCAAGCAATGAAAATTTTTTTTGATATTTCTAAGATGTTTAAATCTAAGAATGAAATAACATTTTAGTTGATACTAAGTTGAAAACTTCAAAGCCAGGAATTATTTCTGAATTTTTTTTTCTGCAACGTTATACTGCAGATAAGGATCTATGTGTAGTAACTGTTTTAAATTTTTATATACAGAAAACTGAAACTTTGCGTACATACAACCAATTATTTTTGTCGTATGTGATGCCTCATAAACCAGTGACTAGTATGAAAAAGAAAGGAAATGGGGTAAATGTCAAGGAGACAACATTCCATATCCAGGCTAAAACGACCCAAAACAAAGCATCTAGTGGTCACCGTACGGTCTTCAACACAGTGAGGAACCTCACACCATATAGCAAGCCCTAAATGACCCCAAAAAGGAAAAAAAAAGTGAATAAATCAATGGAAACAAACCAAATCTAATAACCCAAATATCAAGAAACTAAAATTTTATAAGAAGACAAGGACAAGCCAATGACCAACATATTCCTGACTTGGGACAGGCGCAAAAATTGCGCTGGGGTTAAACTCGTTTTCTTGGATCCAAAGTGCTTCTTTAGCCCGATGGCTTATGTATGTTCTATCCGAGGCTGATATAAATACGGACGTTTTTAAAGCCCATGTTTTTAGGGCAGCTTCAACTTCTTGTGCTAAGGGTAAAAGTGTATCTTTATCTAACATTATGAAAATTGCCAATTGGAAATCTGAATTATTATAGTAAATCTGTAACATCTGAGTTTGCGAAGTCGGTGCTTAAAGTGAAGAAACGATGATGATTCAGAGGTTTGATTGCCAAGACTGTGGTAATGTTAATTTAATTGATAGTCATATGTTATTGAAACTGTTGTGAAATGACTTGTCTTCAGATGAATATGGACTTTTTTGAAATTCTATACATGTATATGTATTGCTTATGGGTTTGATTAATTACAAGGTTGGAAAATTATTTGCTTTTTATCAAGCCTGTCTGAATTTTCNTTTATTTCTATATTTCCAAATTACCCATTTGGCGACTGTCAGAATAATAGTCGACAAAATCTGAACCTTTGGTGGGCCTTCATATACTCCAAATAACATGTTTGTTTCAGTTATTGTTATCTGATTGGTAATCTGTGTAGACTTGAAAAGGTTGTTAACAAAAATTATAAACGGGTATATAATTTTACAGTTATAAAACATGTGAGGTTGAGTTTCAAGCTTCATGGACTTTTTTGAAATTCTATACATGTATATGTATTGCTTATGGGTTTGATTAATTACAAGGTTGGAAAATTATTTGCTTTTTATCAAGCCTGTCTGAATTTTCTTCTTGGGATTATCTGAATGACCTGCTTTGAAGGCTACATAATGACTCCGAGATGCGGAGATATATTGAATAAGCATTCCAAAATCACACAAGTTTGCATAAATGCAGTGGGATTGATATATTGAAGCATTGAGGAGTCATTACCCACCCGTTATATTCATGGAAATCCTATAGTTTATGTCCCACCACTGTTTTGTTATATTGGCCATTCAGATCTTATTGCTATTTTGCACTGATCAAATTGATGGGCATGTTGCACGGACTGGCATTATATACATGGGTGTCATATGACCCATACCTTGGGGTCACATGACCCAGACTATAGTTTGTTTATTTTTACTTTGAATTGTGAGGCGACAATAAGGTACTGGGAGAAAATACATATTGACTCCTCAATGCTTCAATATATATCCCTAAGAATTCAAATCACACTGCATTTATGCAAACTTGTCTGATTTTGGTATTTTGTAACATGGTAGCGAAAACAATCGCCATAGCGTGATAAGTGATTTTTACAAATAAACAAATCGATAATAGCCAACTCGATGAAAGAAATACATAAAGGCAGTTATCGACACCTAAAGATTACAAAATTATTTATTAAGAACTTCTATTAATTTACTTTCATTTTTCATTTTATAATCGCTGTCTAGTATTGCTAGTGAATTTCTTCCTTTCTTCTGGCATTTCGTACTGAATTCTTTCAAGTGTTATTGATTTGTCCTGACTTTTGCTAATAAATTTCAGCGGAGTAATGTGATGGAACTTTATAATTAAAGGTAGCATTTAACCAGTTACAAGAACATTAAAACTTTTTGCTATTGTATCTTAAATTAATATTGAGCAGTAGCACTCTTATATTCATATTTTGATACAGAACAAAATCCTTGTCCACCTACTCCACCATGTATTGCTCCAGGCCCTGGTGAGTGTTTTGGTGGTGATTACATTACAATTGACGGCGTGAGGTGCTTGATTGGTTGCGCTAATTTTCTTTGTAAAATTGTAAGTATACCACCTCTTCAGTTTATCGGGATTGTCTAAATACCGATGCTACTCAAAATTTGATTTCTGCATCAGGTCATTTCGTACAAACCTGTTTCTTCTGTGAAGATTAAAGCAAAATATGCAGAAGATGTTTGACCAAAATTTTGTAAAATCTGATAAAGCTAAAATCATTATAAAAATCTCAATGGTAAGCCAAAATCAGCTAAGAACTGATCTGAATCGGATTTTACACATTCGATTATTTCATTTTCAATAACATACACGTATCAATTCGTAATCATTACCATGACCAAGTACATTATGTATAGTCTTGTTAATTTTCGTCCTCACGAAGGAAATTCATATCGTAATACGCATTGATCCATTGGACGATCATCGGTAACAATTTAACTGACTCATCGTCCTGTACTCTTTTTTAAAAAGATACACGCAGTAAAGATTACGCTTTCGCAATCTTGCACTGACGATAGCAAGTTCAATATCGCTATTTTTGAATGATAGTTATTATTGAAGTCGGTCAAAGTCGATCAAAATTATTGCTCCATGCGAATCATGTCGGTTAGATCAATATTTACAGCCTATTTGTATAATTTGAATAAGTCACGAACATTGGTTTGTTCTACGAAGATGAAACATAAGTTATCGAATTAGCCATTGGCACAAACTGATACAAATATAAGGGACGGGTGAACTTTGCTAGAGCAGGCGGGGATTAGAATCTACTTATTAAATTGATATGACATTATGTATGTGTTGCCTCTGTATCTGTTTACTGATGAATTCACGTTGTTCATAGTATCGTTTTAGTCTTAATGACTATCTCCAGTATTACTATGCTTGTTTCAATGAGTTATTGTCTTTGTTTAGACGATTATATTTTTCCATCAGTCGGTATTCTATTTTTGACGCAAGAATTAATCAAAGTTTAAATTGCAGTCAAATCGAATCTATCTGTGTTGCAGACATACAAATTAGATGACAGAGACATAAATAAAAACCGAAGTTACTGTAAATCTAATTTCTGCATATATCCACTTCGAAACATTAGAAATCAAGAAATCGAAAGGTGTATTTAAGCTGATAGGGAATAAATATTCAAAAAGTTTAGATTAAAAATGGCGAATGAAGGGATATGGAGTAAATGCACATGAGACAAAGTCTCTACAAATATACGGTAAAAAACAAGCAACGGAACAACGCTTTTATTGTTGTTCTTCATCTTGATGTCACCATGAGGCTTTCAACAATGAGCTTTGCTCATACTTTATTGTAAGTTAAAGACGGTCCCTTGCATTTGTTTGAGCGGAATTCTTTGCTACTTGTCGAGCAACGCTACATCCATGTCTTTACTGGTCAAGGATGCGAGATTGTCAACAAACATTTAAAACTGGCAAAGTACTCCTACAATCACTGTCATCCTTTGCCCGACAAAAGCAGTAGTGTCTTATTGCTACGGTCAACCAAGTGGCAAAAGTTTTACTGAACAGAAATCAAAGTTTACACCCCAAAGTGACATTCTAAAACGGATCTGCTGTCGTTG
This sequence comes from Modiolus philippinarum, assembly GCA_002080025.1. Lineage (NCBI taxonomy): Eukaryota > Metazoa > Mollusca > Bivalvia > Mytilida > Modiolidae > Modiolus > Modiolus philippinarum. The sequence goes on from MJUU01062648.1 coordinate 86,819, forward strand.
AAAAAACACATTGTATACAACTGTAACCTTTCCTGTTTGACATGTATACACTGTGTAGTCTTTTTAGGTAACAGAACGTAGGCGGGGGTTGTAAATCTTGACTTCGATTCAGTGAAAGTTTTGCCACTTGGTTGACTTTTGCAATAACTTAGTGGACGATTACAACATATAGACAAACACAGGGCACTCATCAAGTCGAATGTAAGAAAACTTAGCATTATAAAATAGTGAGATGTGGACACCTTAAACAGGTGGTCATAATTACATTTCGAAATTACAAAAATAAATGCCAAAATTTTAAAGTATGAATAGTATATCCATATGAAAAATTCTCTCACGAACAAGTACATCATAACTGAAATATATAAAGAGCATACATCTCTCGCACGGGGAGTCTTTTTACACTGCAGGAGAGACAAACTCCAGTCGAAAATGGCGAATGAAAGGATATGGAGTGGATGCACATGAGACAAAGTCTCTACAAATACATGGTAAAAAATTGAAAGCCCAAATTAGCTAAGGAAAGAGCTTTGAATGAGAAAGGTACTCCTTAGTTTTATTTGTTTTTTTTTATTTAGATATTAAGTTTCCAAATAAATTCATACAAACACAACAGTAGATTATTTTTGCGCTTACTAACCTGTACAGAAATTAGTGTACAATGACAATTGTTCCATATGAGTTAGCAACAAGCCATTTATTAAAAAAAATATTTTATATTTAACCACAACAAAATTTAAAAGAAATGCAAATCTGAATGTCTAAAAAAGATTCTCAGTTAGGAGGAGTGTCCAGTTACAGGCATGTTCGTGGTAAAGATTTTATGTATTTGCTTTCATCATAATCTAGTCACCAATGCTCTATTCCTCCATCTTCTTTTAATGTTAAGCTATATGTATGCTATTTAAATTTGAATTTCCTACAATTTTTTGTGTGTAAAATGTAAGTATTTTTTCATGTTAGTTTGCCATTACCATTGTAGCAATTTTTTGTTATAAAATTATTTAAACAGTGACTAAATATGAGTTTTTACGTTGTTAAAATATGTAGTGCGTATGTTGCAGGGTTCCTGTCCAAGCCTTAAAATTGTAGGGAATCCTAAATGTTCTAGTAATGAAGACTGTCCTGAGAAAAGAATATGCTGTAAGGGTTTCTGCAAGCCTCCGTTAAGTAAGCATATTTAGAACAATTGATCTTTGTATGAGGTATGAGCAGAGCTTATTATTGAACTCTTCGTGGTAACTTCAAGATGAAGAACAACAATATAAGCGTTGTTCTATTGCTTGGGTCTACCATGTATTTGTAGAGACTTCGACTAGTTGTACAGTTACTCAATACCCTTTCACTAGCAGATATGTTATGATTTTGCTTGGCCATTTTGATCACGATCTTGACATACTGAACACAATTTTGTTAAGACAGTGGAAGATATTCAGTCGTATTTCAAGATAATTGCTTTCAAGTACGATCAAGACGTATTCAGTTTATTAAGATCAAACAAAGTAAATGCGTTCAAGGGCAATAAAGATATGTAAAGTTTCTCCCGATCAAACAAGATCAAATTAATCAATATCTTGTTTGATCTTAACAAACTTTAACTCGTCTTCATCGTTCCATAACACAATTACCAAGTTTCCTCACCGTTCATTGAAGATCTTATGGTGGCTTTGAGTTGTTATTTCTTCCTTTTGGGTCGTTGTCTCTTTTACACATTCCTCGTTTCCCTTCTTTTTCTAATTTGATCATAAACTGTCTTAACACGTGTTGATCTTCCTTGAAATCAATTATCTTGAAAAACAACTTATATTCTTTTACTGTCCTAACAAACTTGTGATAAGCCTGTCAAGATCGTGATAAGATCAAATTGGCCAAACAAGATCAAAACATCTGCTTGTGTTTCAATGTTTGTCAAAACTAATTACAAATTCATATTTGCATACTTCAGCAAACATATGTATATTAAGATATGTTGAAGTCATGACAAAACTATAAAGCCAAACCAGTATTTCTATTCTTTGTGAGTCTTAAACAGAGTTATTCATTATTAGTGTTTTTACTCTGAACACCACATTTTGAAATTGTCCATTGAGCATATAGATAATTAAGCCTTCGTAGATTCATGTTGTTCTTTCAGTTTCCAGTGGAATTTTGCTTTTATTCCAAATGCCGACGTGGTTCGGCTGTCAGAGAATTGTGCAAATTAATATAAGAAAGATAACAGGAAACACCTACAATGGTCGTAAACCACAATCCACCAGGGAACCGCACGAGAAAAACAATAAAATGACAAAATACAAACATGGACAATGATAGGAACTCGGGATAGCCGGATTTGGTACCGGCACTAGTATCAAACCGGAAAATATGCAAAATGAAGAAAATTTGAAAACAAAAATAGCCTTAGACCGACAACAGTAAATTGTACTAAAAAGCAGGCAAATATTTAGGATGGTTTGTTTTACATTGAATGCGTCTGATAAAAAATTATGTTAGAATCGCGTGAAAAAATTTTTCCTTGGTGCAATAGTTAAAATAATATAAGCAAACCATTAAGCAATTTCATTGACATAAATATCTATCATTTGTATAATTTCAACTTTATTTTATCAATTGCGTTTATACATTCCATTAACAACGAATTGCAGCATCACAACAATTGGTCGGAGAATAAAACATATATCATTATTTTCAAAATCAAAAAGTATCAATTTTGTTCAAGGTTCACGCGTTAGTATCACAATACATGGACAAACGAATACCAAAGCAAAAATGACAAAAGACACGGCCATTCATATCCATATTCAAACAGCATGACAAAGACAATACAATTAAAAAAAGTAACAACATCATGAAACTTAAGCACTGGCAGTGTGAACCCCTCCAAAAGCTAGAGGTATCATCAGGTGTTCAGGAAGGGTAAGCATGATTTGATCCACGCATGGCACCCGTCAAAGCCAGCTAAAAAATGTAAAAATATGTTTGATGACTGATTGGTAATGTCTTTTTTCTAACCTTTAGACAAAATCATCAAAATACATTGTACGTTTTACTTCTGTAACATCCAAAATGTATCGAGGGCTTCATTGTATATAATTATTATGTAATCAGACAAAAACAAGGAGAAATCGGTATTAGAAACTTTACCCACAAAGCCAAAACTAAAAGATGACAGTGTGATACATGAGAATACACAGAAAACAAAAACACTCACTAATATTAGTTCTCAATTGATTTTTTGTTTTCACTAACTTTACAATTTAAAAAGAAAATTGTTAATTTAAACAGAGTAAAACCAAGGTTTAGAGTAAGTCTTGTGTCAAATGTATTGTGTGTTTTCATCCTAAAGCAGTCTTTGAATTTTTCGATTCTTTTCTAAAACATGTTTTACTAGTGTTCATCAATTTAAAAAGAAATCATTTAGAGCACCTGGTTTGATGTTGTTTATCTTTTCAGAGCCAACGAAATGTCCAAACAATGCCTCAAAATGTTAATGGTGATGTGTTATTTAAAGGCATAGAAAGAAATCTGCATTACATAATGTACAAAATAAAAGAAACATATGAATTTTGTTGTAGTTTTTGTTGGTGGTGAATGCATGTCAGACATTATAAATTATTTACATGTACTGAAGCAATAACTTTATATTATAATTGACAATAGGGTCTGTAAGTTTCGTCATGTGACTCACGAGACTCCACGATAAACAGGCAATTCGAAAACGTTTCCCGCCCAAACAGGACGTCTGAGGATTATGGGTGCATTTTTTTATTCTGATCATGTTCTTGATCAATCGTCGTGATCTTGATAATTGTATTTTAAAAACCTGATCACGATCATGATCTTCAAATAAAACTATCATTGCTGGACCCTTGATAATTTTTTATCAAAGGTGGCGGTCAAATGTTTATTTCTAAAAGCGTTAGATATTCTGCACATATTCAAGATATTTTGTCTTCATTTTAGAAAAATAAAGCTCTACAAAAGCATAATTATTTGAATAATTTATTGTTGTCTGCTTTTTTCGGTCTTGATCAGGAAAATGATCACAAATAAGTGAACACGATCAAGATTTATCATTTTGATAGATTTTTTTATCATGTTCATGATCATAAAATGATCAAGATCATGATCAAAATAAAAAAATGCACCCAATGACGTTCATAGTTTTGTTTGATACGTCCTATATCTTTGTTTGAAATGTAACTTCCGGTTACAATTTTTGATCCCGGAAGTTCCAAAATTGTACAAGACTGCATTCCGAAAAATATTAAACCAAAACATTTTTTAAAAAATTGGAGGCCAATTTCTTTTCTTAATTTTGGTTACAAAATTGCCTCAGGATCTATTGCAAATAGAATAAAAAAGACTTTAGGTAAAATAATAAATAAAGATTAAGTGGCTTTGTGGCTAGAAGGTGTCTTGGGGAAAATACTCGACTTATCTATGACCTTTTACAGTATACTGAGGAGGAAGATATTCAAGGGTTGTTGCTTTGAATTGATTTTGAAAAGGTCCTTGACTCAGCATCTTGGTCCTTCATTCAAAAATGTTTGTCCTATTTTAATTTTAGAAATGATATTAAAAAGTGGGTTATAGTACTTTATAAAAATCCTGTGTCTGCAGTCAATCAAGGAGGAAACTTATCCTCTTTTTTTTCAACTTTTAAGAGGCTGTAGACAAGGGGATTCCCTATCATCTTACATTTTTAGTATCTATGGAGAAATTTTAGCTATCAGAATTCATAGTAATAAAGATATACAAGGTAATATTATCCATAATTCAGATACTCATCACAAAATTTCTCAATTTGCTGATGACACGTCATTAATCTTACATGGTTCTGAAAAATCCTTACAAGAGTTCCTTAATGAAATATATTTTTTTTTTCAAAAATATCTGGTTTGAAAGTCAATCTTGATAAAACTCAAGTTGTATGGATAGGTAATAAAAGACATAGTGAAGAGAAATTGAATGTTAATGCTCATCTTTTTTGGGGAAAAGAAAATTTTACACTTCTTGGAATTGATTTTCATGTTAATATAGACACAATTCCAAAACTAAACTATGATGAAAAGTTAATTAAAATCAAAAGCTTGGTTGAAAGTTGGTCTAAAAGACTTTTGACACCATTACAAAGACTTACTTCATTAAAAACACTGATTATTCCAACGCTCAATCATTTGTTCTTGTCAATTCCTGATCCAGATGAAAAAAACAACTAAACGAAATATTTTATAATTTTCTCTGGAATAGCCGAATACATAAAGAGAAGTTATAGAAAATGATTATGATAAGGGGGACTGAAAATGATAAATTTAAAAGCTTTTTATTCAAGCACCGAAAACAACTTGAGTGAGACGCCTTTTAATAGATAACAGTAAATGACAAAGTTTTATTCTGTTAAGATTAGACCTCCATAGATGTATAAATTGTGGGACCGACTATCTTGAAAATGTGATTCATACAGTGAATAATTAATTTTGGAAAGATGTCTTGCAAGCCTATGCTCTTTTAAGTAACTCTATACTAATCAAAACAGAAGTTGACACTGTATGCAGCCCACTATTCCAAAATCCAAATATTCGAGTTGGTGGTCAAGCCAAATTTTACAAACACTGGTTTGAGAAAGGCATTACTCATAGAAGAGACATCTTGAAGCAAGATGGAAACTTTTATACATATGCAGAGTTTCAACAATTTTTTTCAGTAAAAAGCAATTTTATAGAATTCTATGGAATAACATCCTCATTCAATAGATATTTAAAAAACAGATTGTTTTTTTAAAATTAGATAACAATTTAATTGGTCCTCTCTTGTCTCCTTGCATTAGTGTTCTTATCCAAAGCAAAAAAGTCTGCCAAGACATGTGCAAGTTTTGAAATGACAGAAAGAATATTACTATTACTAGTCAAATTAACTGGAAAAATAAATATAGAAATTCCAGATAATATTTTGGAAAAATCTATTTGTTACCTTTTGATGTGACCAAGGACACAAAAATTATATGGTTTCAATTTCGAATAAATCATAGAATTTTAGGAACAAATGAGCTACTGAAAAAATGAATGTCAGGAATGATAATCTTTGCACATTTTGTAAAAAGGAATCAGAAACAATAGTTCATCTTTTTTGGGATTGTGATAATGTAATCATTTTCAATGGACACAAATCTTTGGATAGCTAGTCCTCAGTGTGCTTTTAACATTAATAAACTTTCATTTATATTTGGATTAGTAGAGGACTTAGAAAAACAACAAATAGAAAACATTTTGATTCTTAGCATTAAGTATTTTATATATTCCATGAGATGTAAAGCGAAAACTCTATCTATGCATTCTTTAAAGAAAAACTTGAAGAATGTGTTTGATATACAGGAAAGTATAGCAATAAGTAAAAATCAAAGTGATGTTTTCAAACAGAAATGGTTGCAATAGTATAAATTATTTCATGATTAAAAAGAATGATGAGTCATCCAAGAAATGTGTAGTTTACACGGAAAGTAACAGCATATAACCCTGATTCCTTTTCTTCGAAAACAGTTACTCCTTCTTATTTCAATCTGTTCTTAATCATTCTTTCCTTTTACTATTAAATCTCTTTTCTTTTACTTCTAGATAATAATAAGACCTCTTTTTGCAATCTGCATTAAAGCATTTTACACGTAATAGTGATACTGTTGTGAACATGAAAGAAATGGTTTAAGTTTTGAATGTGTGTATGTACATAGAATATCATTGATTTTTTAAATATTCAAACTACATGTAACAATAAGTTTTTACTAATGTTAACGAGGCCGGGATAAGGTACCGGTACTTGATGTATCAAACTAACCAATGTTAAGATTTCAATAAAGGATATTATTATTTAAAAAAATACATAAGTTTCATACAAAAAACAATAAGTTTTGGATGCTCTGCACTTGTCTCGAGGAGTAACTTCTCATTAGTAGAATTAGACAAAAGAATTGAAAGTCATTATCCAAAATAGTTTGAAAGGATGTTGGCTAACAGATTTCGAAAGATTCGAGATGACTTATTTCAGAATTGGTATAATCTTGCGTATGCTTGAATAATGTAAAATATATAATATAAGACAAACAGGAAAATGCAGTCAGGTAAGCAGTGTGTATACCGTGTCTGCAAAACTTCAATTGAACAAATAGTACATGAAAGATTATGCTACTGATTAAATTAGCATGATTATGAGTCAACAGGTATCTGATTTTTTTTTCTTGACAAAATGACTAAAAGATCAGTATATAATTCAATTTGAAAATCAACTTTTCGTCCTTACGAACAGAAAGCTTGTCCGTTACAAATAGAAATATCAACTGGAAACCTAAGCAATTGAATCACAAAAACTAGATAGAAGCACACAGCCACAATGGCCGAATACCACAATCAAATGCCACATTTCACTAGCGTATTGCACCAGAAAAACAACAATGAAGACAAGAGACAAACAAAAATTTCGATAGGAAACTCCGGACTTAGTATCGACACTAGCAAAAGCCACTGGTAAGGTTAAACCGGGTTATGGGTATCCAAACTTCTCCTTTCTCTATCCCGTTTCCCTATAGTATGGTAAACATACGAATAAAACCCAATACAGGTAGACTACTAACTCTATTACCACTACCTTGGAATAGAAAAGCATATGATAAGACGTAATTTAGAAAGATGTGCCAGAGAGTGCTCGCCGCTAAGCTGTCTTGCTAGCTTGAGGAACCTAGTCTGCTGGTAAAACACTGTCGTAGTACGGAAGAGTAGAGAATCATTTACAACACTTAATTTTCATATAATCACAAAAAGGGTTTCCAGTTCACAAGTAATTGAAAAAAACATGCCAATTTTAACAAAATGCGCATTTAATTTGCATCATTTGTGATAATATTTCATTTTTGAATAATTTGTTGTGGATTTTATGCAGCATATGTTATTCAAATAAATAAACTATGAAAACTGAATTTAATCTTCTCCGATTATATATTTGAGATACAAGTTATGTTTGTAAACTTGTTAGTTTTGGTGATATGTCTAAATGTATGCCCGGTAAGTGTAAGCTATTATCTATTCTCTAACCTAGGACGATTTCGAGATGCAAGATTTTTTCACTCAAGAAGGGGAGTAGGTAGTGGAAAACATTTACATAAATTCATTTGCGCATTTTTCTTTCTTTATTAAGGTAAATGACATGTACCTTAACAATATCCTGAACCGGGACAAAACGTTATCCAATTTTACTTAAAATAAAGGGAGGCAAACTGAAATAGAGGAAATCAAATCAATGCTTCTATATAAAAGATAATTGTTTACATTTTTCTTCATCGGGCTATGTAGCTAACCATTATCCAACCGGACTAAACCAATTATACGCGAACTCTTTTTACCTAAGCTGTTCGCCGAGAATTAAGCTCAATAGGGATGCAAACTGACAAAAAACAGGAATTTAAATCAATGCTTATATATATAAGAAAATCTTATCTAGGAAATATAAAAAAAAATTATTTAAGATTTTTTGTCAATTTTGCAACCAAACATAATACAATTTTTTTTTTTATTCCCGGGATACTACTATCGCTACAAAAGCAAACAGTTCTTAAATTCAGTGTACAAATCTTACGCCACAAAAAGTTCAAAACCGAATGCAGCATGATTTGCAACATTTCTAAATATTTGAAAGCTATAACCTCAAAGAACAAAAAAGTACCTTGTGATACTGTCATTCTCGCATTTGAATTTCTTCTGTAGGGTGGAATTTACGGACAGGAAAACCAAAATATTTGCGATTTACCAAAACAGGTTGGGAAATGTAGTGCTCGCTTCCGGCGTTACTACTTTAATTTCAAGACTGGTAGATGTAGGCGTTTTATCTACAGTGGATGTGACGGAAATGAAAATAATTTCAAGACCAAAAATTCCTGCACAAAAGCATGTCACAAAAGAGGTAACAACCTACTTCTCAATTTTTTCGTATCAATTATTTTCAGAATATGCAGAATTTAAATTTTACAGTAACTTCGGTATTTAGTCATTTCAAGGATATCTCGTTTTCGCTATCATTTAGATGAATCTGATAACGCGAAAAATTTCTTATCTTGAAATATCATTTATATGAGACTTTCTACAGATTATGATCAGAAATCACAAATGCATGTACATTTATTTCAGTCCGTAAAAAAATCATACATTTTCGAAAGAAATCGAGTTTAAGACGCAAAAATTGCCATTTATAGATGCATTAGATATTTATTTTAGAAATATGAAAACATAGTTATAGATTTTATTTCATTTATCAAAGCCATGATGAAAAAGATAAACGCCTCTTATCGCGATTTAGTCCCCCTCGAAGGAACACGGTGAAAAAACGTTGCGCCAAATCGATATGCTAATACCACATTTTACTATCAAACTTTTCCTTCAATCTAAGTTAATATATGTTGACACCAAAAAAGAAAACGTAAAAATTTAGTTGTATTGCTATTTATTTGTATCGATAAGTTTTATTGGATAGCATCGAACTTTTCGGAAGTTAAAATCCAGTTTTACGGTCGGAGCCAATAGTAACATTACGGTCGGTGGCAAACTTAATATCTCATTTCTTTGACATGTGATTTAAAACTGAGGAATCCAAAACTAACAAGCAAAAGTTGCGCTGCTTATCTTAATTACATTGAAATTGAACTCAAGCGGTTAATCTAAAGTACTCCTTAAAAATATGGAGAAATTATTATCAACGTAATCACTTTCAAAACAAAAAGAAAGTCAAGTTTTTTTTACAGATTTATGGGGAAAAAATGTTTTGGATAGATAAAGTATGTTCTATCCCCGTAAATCCGTGAATAAATAGCACCAGTACATATTTATGTCAGAGTGGTGCAAAATGTTCTTTTTCAAATGAATTTATGTACTTCTAAAATATCGCATTCAAAAATGAAAAAAAGGTCAATCAGTGATTGCAATCCCCCGCACACCTTTTTTGACCCATACTAAAGTTTAGATAGAATTCCCAAAAAATAACAGGTCTTTGAGAGTTTTATGAAATTTACCAAAACCAAAATCAAACATCTTTGCAGTCTTACTATTGAAAACAATCACTGTTAATGTATTTTTTTTTTTTTGGTTGCTAGGTTGAATTCCTAAAAATTGTGATCATTGAGGATTTCAGGAAATTTACCAGAACAAGAGCAGAAGATTTTTTGCAGTCTTTCTATTGAAAACAATAATATGTAATATAAGGAATTGAAAAAGATATGGTTGCTAGGTAGAATTCCAAAAAATAACAGGTCTTTGAGAGTTTCAGGAAATTTACCAATATAATAAGAATCATATTTTGGAAGTTTAAGTGTTCATGATGACATTAAAGAGTTGCTTAATTATATGATTATATGATAGAATTTCAAAAATTAGTGGTCCTTGACATTTTCAGGAAATTTACCAAATTTGGCATCGAAGTCGAAATTCTAAATTCTTTTCTTGGATTCCAAAAGCAATTCAAGTTATTCCATATGAAAATGCACATCACAAAATGAAAATTATACTTAAATTTCCAGTCATATGCTGAGTACTTATTTTTGCAATATGGTCCCTTAAGGACATGTGCCCAGGGGTCATACCAACTGTCCGCTATCAAACGCAAATAAAATAAACATAATGGAACTCGTATAGAAAGTTTCAGCTTCCAGACATAAATACTTCAAAGATTTCGCATAAATAACATAACCTTCCGTAACCCTGACTAAGTTCGCAAACCGGGAAGTTACAAAATAATTGTGAAATTACTTTCGTTAGTGTCATACAGTTTTCATTTTGTATTTCGGAAAACATTGAGACACTTGCGATTTCTACAATCTCCCCTAAACCTATTGGATGTGTAGTTGATAAGTTCCAACCAGAATATACCAACATGGGATCAAATTTGTTTACGTCGCTAAAATTTATCTAAGAATTTTCACACTGAAATTTATACACAACTATAATTATAAGAATATCAATGTTTGCAAATGCCTACATACAATATGTCTCTTGTAGTTGGTTCATTTCACAGAGCCTCTAAAACTTTAAATATAAATATTACAAACGTTTGACCAATTATGTAAATTAAATAATGGATAATTGAGTGCACTTAAGGCATTACAAAGTTGTTTACCCTGGATATGCAAATAGACAGATTTTACATGTATGAATTAATTTTGGCACAGGTCTCACTTCTTTTTTCACTATACATGTATTTTTTTTAATCTAATGATGTTTGAACTATTTTATATGGAAATTATTTAGATCTAGTATTAAGGGAGTGTCAGATTCAGAAGCATTATATATCATCGGGTTTAAACCATTCAAACTGTGCTAAAATTGTTTGCACATGGATCACATTTTCTTGGTCATAAGTCACTTTAAAATACATCAAATAGACTGTGTATAAAATTTAATCAAATTCCAATTATAGTTTCATATATTTAAAGGCCTATAAAAATCTTATGCAAATTGAAGGAAAACTCCAGGGAGATCTGTTTCCCGCCAAAATTTTGACGCCTTATATCTCAAAACTTCCTACATGGATTTTCAAAATGTTTTGCTCAAGTTGTTCCATTAGTAGTGCTCTTCAAAACAAAAGGTCAGATTTTTAATTCTAAATTACAAAATTTCTGACACTCGTACTCCCGTTATTGAAAGGGACACAAAATTCGGCAGTGTTCTTTTAATTATCATTGCCTATCTACAATCAGGGTAATCAGTTACCGAACAAAATTTTCAAGAGCTGAAATCCAAACCGTAAAAAAAGACAAAGCATGTTAAAAAAATACCGGAAAAATTTTCAACTCCAAAATGGTCCTGACGTGGTTCAAGCATTTGGTACATTAATATTATTGAAGGTTTAGTTTTTGTTGGTATGTATGGCATCACATTTGTTTTCAATTGATGAACAAAGATTTCAAAACATCATTAAAAATCGAAAATGTAGAACTGAAGAGTGCATATTTCCTTATCATGAAGACGAGCTGTGCAAAACAGGGAATAACCCTTTACAATGAATCGTGTAAGTATTACAAACTGCTTTTATTTAACGCGTGAAAATGTGCATTTTTTTACACATAAGACAACGAAACAACATGGGTTCTTTATTTTTCAACGAAGCAAAAGCCTCTTCTAGCTGATAGATTGATTGATATTAATGTGTAGTTTATCTTAAACAACGTGCTAGTATCTTTCAGAATGTTATAAAGCGGCTCTATTATTTCACAAGATTTATTCAATTCGTGTTTTATTATTTATATAATATTTAATGAATTTCGTGAATGACCAAAATCTAAGGACCTTGTCTAAAGTAAGTGAGGTCGACCAAACCGTCAATCCAAACGAATAATCTAAGTACAATGGCAGCATCAGTAACAACTAAGAAACAAAGACAAAACATGAGTACGGCACAGAAAAGAAAAAAATGAAGACGCACATACACACACAGAGAGATGAACAACAAGGACCCAATAAAAGATCATGGGTGAGATCAGGTGCACCGGTATGAATAATATGAAAAATTTGCAGAGTTTTGTAACACCCAGATAATAAACCATCCGTATGTAGGACGGACATATTGTTGTACATAACAGGCTGGAATATAGTAAAATATTCTATTCAAACAATTATTTTAGGCTTTGACTTGGTCTTATTAGATTTCGTCTTGTTGATTGACGCTTGGCTAAGCTCTTGAACCAACAATAAAATAAAATACAAAAATGTATAAGAACTTATGAGTAGAAGTACAAAAACGTATACAATAAACATATAGAAAAATGGAATGTAAAATGGATTGAATAACGTTGCAAAATAGAATAAAAAATATAACAGCAACAACAAATAAGAGACCAACGTAAACAACGATAGGAAATCGGGTAAGCCGGACTTGGTACCGGCTCCAACAAACCCCAGCGGTAGGATTAATCCGGTTTACGGGTACCAATGGTATAATAAACATACGAATAAAACCCAATACAGGTAGACTACTAACCCCACGGCCTCAAACTTGAAATTGAAAAGGGACAAAACGTAATTTTGAAAGATGGGTCAATGCGTGCTCGTCGCTAAGCTGCCGGCTAGCTGAAGGAGCTTAGTCTGCAGGTAACACATGATAGGGAAAAAGAGTTGATATATATACCTAAAGAATTAAAAAATCAAATGTACAAAATACCAATTTCTAAATGTAGTGTGAACTGTAAAGAGAAAGGAAATGCAATTTATATTCTATTATTTATGTTTATTTTGTAAATTGCATTTGAACAATTTTATATAGCTATACAAAACTCTAGCCACTGTCGTCAGAGTTGCTCTTTCTATTTAATTTATTGTGCTTACAGAATCAAATTGCATGCTACCAAAGGAATTATAGTTTTAACAAAATAACGAGATACATGAGCATGTGAGCTGTATATAGGGATGAATTTAAAATCTAAAATATGTCCTAAAGTTCAAAAACACATGGCAACATAAAAGAGTAGAAACAATAAAAAGGTCGACCGATATATTAAGAATATATTATTTTTTAACTACTACTTCATTCTTCACGACCCACTTGTAGACGACACATTTGTCGAAATATATCGGTCGACCTTTTTATTGTTTCTACTCTTTTATTTTGCCATGTGTTTTTTGTACTTTAGGTCATATTTTAGATTTTAAATTCATCCCTTTTTACGGCCACATGCTCATGTATCTCGTTATTTTTATATTGGCCTCGAGAGCTGTTTCGAAACACATATTTTGTTTTGAATTATAGTTTTGTATGTTGTAGTTTTTACTTGCTAATGTTGGATATTTCTAGGTTTCATCCCGATTATTCTCGTAGTCAATTGTTCCTTGCAATTCAAAAGTCCTGTTCCTTAAGCAATCTGTCATTTGTTATGGTTACAATCATTACAGGGAAGGTTTATTTTAAGAATTACAACAAAAACTGGATACATTGTCTATTAGTGCAAAATAGCATAATAGAATATTCATCAAAGTTTTATCGTGGTCGACACGGTTCATCATTTAAGTACCAAATTCGTTTGCACTTACAAACAAATATTTAAAAACAAAAGATGGTGAAGCGCATTTCTTAACTTAACATGATATTATATAAATTGAGATGCTGACAGGTGAAATAATCAACTGTGTAAAAGCTAATGCATTTTTTGGAACTGAAGTAAGCAAGTGTTTTACAAAAAAAAAACAATTTAAATAATATTTGCATCCTTTAAACTTCTTTTGGATAATGAATTTTGCATTTTGCTGACGCAATATTTTCAGTACGGAATTCACTATTCTAGAATAGGTAGTGTAACATATTAGAGGCCTTTATTTTACTCCAGTATTGAAATACTGGTCAATACTGGTCATTTTTTTCTTGGTCTTTGATTAAAATTTCTTGTCTGTTTGACATCAAAATAGGAAACCCAACACCGTTTTTCTTACATGTCAGACAAAAAACAACATTAAAATACATACGTTTGCGTAAAAAATTGCGACAGTGTGTCATTTTCGGTTATAGGTTGTCATTGTTTTTTTCTGTTATTGATTGTCATTGTTTTTTTTCTGTTATTGATTGTCATTGTTGTTTTCTGTTATTGATTGTCATTGTTTTTTTTCTGTTATTGATTGTCATTGTTGTTTTCTATTATTGATTGTCATTGTTGTTTTCTGTTATAAATTGTCATTGTTTTTTCTGTTATTGATTGTCATTGTTGTTTTCTGTTATTGATTGTCATTGTTTTTTTTCTGTTATTGATTGTCATTGTTGTTTTCTGTTATTGATTGTCATTATTTTTCTGTTATTGGCTGTCATTGTTGTTTTCTGTTATTGATTGTCATTGTTTTTTTCTGTTATTGATTGTCATTCTTGGTTTACATGGAAAATAATAAAATTATGTTCCAATAACCCCGAAATATTGGCATTTTCATTATGTCAAAGAATTGAAACTTACATTTCTGTTTATGGCTCTGCATTCAAAGTATTACAAACACAATAACTTCATACTTCCATTCCACTGTTCATTTTATCTATTTTAGTATATGTTTATGCTGGATTTAAAAAGTTAAAAAATAGATACCAATCACAAAAATCGCTTCCGTCATTATATTTAAATTATGTTTAAAATTTTGCTTGATGATTTTGAAATGTTAACACATCTTTTCTGATGTCACTCTCAGATTCAATGGAGTTCACACTGTGGGTGCCTTTGTTTTGAATGTTGTGATTTCTATTTCTGTGCTTTGTATCTGTGTAACGTCATTGTTTTCTGTGTCTAACGTCATTGTTTTCTGTGTCTAACGTCATTGTTTTCGGTGCTCTCGTTTTGGCCATGTTTTTGGATTTCGCCTTTTGTAAATTTCTCTTTTTTCTTCCTCCGGTATTGTACTGCCGTTGTTTCGTTTTACACAAACAGGTTGTACGCTGCCAAATGAAAAGGGAACAAACTGTAGAAAACCTCAAGGAAGATGGTACTATAATGTGAAAGAAATGAGGTGTGGTAGATTTATCTACGGTGGCTGTGCAGGTAATAAGAACAATTTCAGATTAAGAAGATGGTGTGAACGTCGATGTCAAGGTGTCAGTGAGTAGCTTTATATTATATCTTTTTATTTACTTAACTGCTGAATATGACCCCACGTAAACGGAATTGGTCTGAACGAGGTATCCGTTGTTACATGAATGCTGACTTGGAAATATTCATGATGTATTTCTGGTGAAGGAACAAGCTCTCTTTTTGTCAGTTGTTGTATGCACGCAAGTTGTGTCCAATGACATTCAAAGACTACCAAAAATAACGTGATAGTTTGTTTAATTTGTTTGGATAAGGTTCAACGCCACTTTCATCAGTACATCGTGGCAGTGGTGGAGGAAGCTGGAGTACCTACCAAACAAGATTGTTAAAGGGCAGTAGCACATATAGACAATGTGATGTTGGCTGCACCTAATCAAACTAAGCAGTCTTTCTTACTTGCTACACTCTATTTTATTTGACAAACTGCTCACTACAACCCTGATAAATATCACTCACATTACAAAAATTGTATTTTGCAGCGTTTTCATGACGCAGCATAACGCATTTTTCAATGTCATCGTAAGACGTCAGCGCTGTTTCGTAGCTTGATTCTTTAACTGCACCTACATATGAGTGTATGCATTTTACTCGTTGTAGAAAATGATTCCTGTCCCCCTGAACCTCAGTGTGCTGCTCCAGGCCCAGGAAAATGTATAGTAGACGTAAACAATATAGTCAACGGTAGAAAATGCAAAACTGGATGCCTTGTCTTTCTCTGTAAAAATGTAAGATTGTGGCCTGCTTATATTTAGTGTGCAAGTTCGACTGTTACTTAATTGCAATTTTTGATTGTGTAAACGTTATCTAATTTGCAAGATTTAATGACATTTTGATATTATTGTGTACTTTTATGGGGTAATAAATAACGAACAGCACCGAGTTTTTATTTTATTAATTTTTTTTAATTATTTTTTTTTATGTTATTTTTTTTAGGGGGGTAGCAACATGAGCAATCTCGGATACATGTACAAAGTTTGCTAGACTGGTAGGCACATAATACCTTTTCCCTAAGACAATAGGAATACATTTGTGACGTAACATTTATCAGTGAAATATATAAATTGCAGTTGAACTCTGGCTTTGGTACTATTGGATATGTCCTAAAAGTTTCATTGTTTTTCTGCAATTTAAGGAGGTAGATCTAGGTTAAGGAACATACCCCTAAAAAATAACTAATGTATGTTTGTTTTCATCATTTTCACACTTATATTGTAAGCTTCTAAGTAACACAGATGATTTTGATTCTTTTTCACATAAATGCTAAAAAAAAACATTAACGATACTCCTTGCTGATTTAAAGAGTTATCTCCCTCAACATAGATCTACTACCTTAAGATATATCGTAATTATGTTTCAAAATGTAACCATTAGTATAATTTCATTTTCGGTAACATTTTATAATATTTAATATAAAATCGATTTCTTGAATATAATTCAATTGCATATATATATCTCAACTGATATAATATCAGGATTAAAGAAAAGCACCTTTAATGAATAAACAACAGTAGAATACCTAAACAACAACAAACAAGATCACATATTAAAAAAAGTACAGAGACAAATTAAGGCAAAAACGAGAATATCTCGTGAAACACGACATTTCTACACTCTCGATAGCTAAATTGTAAAATATTTTAAACGCTCAGCAAGCCTCGCGTTTAAACATTTGAAAATTAACTATCTCTAGTGTAGGAATGTCGTTTCTCACTCGATGCGGTTTTGGATCCTTTATTTCTCACACCATCAGCACTAGGTTGAATGTAAACGTATTTTTATCTCAATTTGAATTGGATAAACTTAACCGCTAGAAATAAGCCGACATTTAACGTTTTTTTTTCAAATTAGAATTTGTTAAAGTTCCGACATTTACTTTTTTTTAAGTTTACACCGTACTGAGACAATATTCTCCTTTTCGAAGTCTAAATTTTATAAGCGTAACACCCGTGAGAGTGAAACATAGGGCCCGTACACCAACCTCTCAATTTGACATTTGTTTTTAATAGTAAATATAGATTGACAACACCAAAATGTCCTAAATTTGTAAGATTGTTTCTCATTTGATTGAAGTCAGCCTTCAACTGATTCAATCAAATGAGGAACAATCTTACAAATTTAGGACATTTTGGTGTTGTCAATCTATATTTACTATTAAAAACAAATGTCAAATTGAGAGGTTGGTGCACGGGCCCTATGTTTCACTCTCACGGGTGTTACGCTTATAAGACTGTCCTAAAAGATCGACAATAGATCAACCCGGATGGCTGATGATGGATTGGGTAAAATCCGAAATATGGTGAATTTCATATCAAAAATTATTTTAACAAAAATAACAAAAATCCTAAAAATGGAACAATTAATAAAATGAATTAAAACCAAACAATAACAATAATGACCTTCAATCATCTTTGAAATACCATCAAGTATAAACACGGGTCAAAATGCTTGACGGCTGTGTAATGATTACTGTTACAGCTGTACTAGTTCTACACTATAAATTATCTCAAATGCCTAAAATCTAAATTACTCTATTGGCAATTACTAAGCAAATATATAAAATAAGCTGTTGACTGTATTATCAGTTGGAAATAAATCGATACTAATTAAGAATGTCTATAAAAACAATGGTTCAACATTACAATCACCAAAAACAAGTCAGCCTTCAACTGATTCAATCAAATGAGAAACAATCTTACAAATTTAGGACATTTTGGTGTTGTCAATCTATATTTACTATTAAAAACAAATGTCAAATTGAGAGGTTGGTGTATGGGCCCTATGTTTCACTCTCACGGTTGTTACGCTTATAACATGAACTTTTTTGGTTAAAAATCGCATATTTACAACTCGTTTTCATTATCAATTGAAGAAAAAAATTTAAACATAAGGGATTTTACACAAAATACCTCCAAATATTGTTGACAATTACATATTATATTCAGTTTTTTTTTCTATTGAAAAGGGTACTTGTCCTAGCACAACAGCCAAAGAAGAACAAAGATGTACTGGTGAAAACGACTGTCTCGGTTTTAAAAAATGTTGCAATGGTTTCTGCAGAGACCCATTGAGTAAATTTGAATTTAGTTTTCACTTATTATAAGTAGGGTAACATCTAAATAATGATCCGTCCGTTACAAATAACTAAATACCGAAGTTACTGTGAATTTCATTTCTGCATATGCACATTTTGACAACTTATGTCTCTTCAGTGCAGATAAAATCTAAACGTTTGGAAGACCGTAAACCCAAAGATATGTAAAAACTGATAGAGAACAAATAACCAATGTGATCTAAATATAAAGCCAAATCAGCTAAGGACAGAGCTTTGCATGAGAGAGATACTCCTTAGTTTTCAACAAAATTTACAAAAATTTAGATATTGTAAGGTTCCAAATATAATCGGCTTTCGGATCAGCACCGAAGTACTGACTACTGGGCTGGTGAATACCCTCGGGGACTAACAGTCCACCAGCAGTAGAATCGACCCAGTGGTAACAAATAACTAAATAACGAAGTTACTGTGAATTTCATTTCTGCATATGCGCATTTCGACAACTTATGTCTCTTCAGTGCAGATAAAATCTAAACGTTTGGAAGACCATAAACAAAAAATATGTAAAAACTGATAGAGAACAAATAACCAATATGATCTAAATATAAAGCCAAACCAGCTGAGGACAGAGCTTTCCATGAGGGAAATACTCCTTAGTTTTCAACAAAATTTACAAAAATTTAGATATTGTAAGGTTCCAAATATAATCGGCTTTCGGATCAGCACCGAAGTACTGACTACTGGGCTGGTGAATACCCTCGGGGACTAACAGTCCACCGGCAGTAGAATCGACCCAGTGGTAACAAATAACTAAATAACGAAGTTACTGTCAACTTCATTTCTGCATATGCGCATTTCGACAACTTATGTCTCTTCAGTGCAGATAAAATCTAAACGTTTGGAAGACCATAAACCCAAAGATATGTAAAAATTGATAGAGAACAAATAACCAATATGATCTAGATATAAAGCCAAATCAGCTAAGAACAGAGCTTTGCATGAGGGAGATACTCCTTAGTTTTCAACAAAATTTACAAAAATTTAGATATTGTAAGGTTCCAAATATAATCGGCTTTCGGATCAGCACCGAAGTACTGACTACTGGGCTGGTGAATACCCCCGGGGACTAACAGTCCACAAGCAGTGACATCGACCCAGTGGTAACAAATAACTCAATAACGAAGTTACCGTGAATTTCATTTCTGCATATGCGCATTTCGACAACTTATGTCTCTTCAGTGCAGATAAAATCTAAACGTTTGGAAGACCATAAACCTAAAGATATGTAAAAACTGATAGAGAACAAATAAGCAATATGATCTAAATATAAAGCCAAATCAGCCAAGGACAGAGCTTTGCATGAGGAGAAACTCCTTAGTTTTCAACAAAATTTACAAAAATTTAGATATTGTAAGGTTCCAGATATAATCGGCTTTCGTGTCAGCATCGAAGTACTGACTACTGGGCTGGTGAATACTCTTGGGGACTAACAGTCCACCAGCAGTGGCATCGACCCAGTGGTAACAAATAACTATAAATACTGAAGTTACCGTGAATTTCATTTCTGCATATGGGCATTTCGACAACTTATGTCTCTCCAGTGCAGATAAAATCTAAACGTTTGGAAGACCATAAACCCAAAGATTTGTTAAAACTGATAGAGAACAAATAACCAATATGGTCTAAATATAAAGCCAAATCAGCTAAGGACAGAGCTTTGCATGAGGGAGATACTCCTTAGTTTTCAACAAAATTTACAAAAATTTAGATATTGTAAGGTTCCAAATAGAATCGGCTTTCTGGTCAGCACCGAAGTACTGACTACTGGGCTGGTGAATACCCTGGGCTACTAACAGTCCACCAGCAGTGGCATCGACCCAGTGGTAACAAATAACTAAATACCGAAGTTACTGTGAATTTACAACTGAGGGTACTTATCTCTTATCCTCTACATCTAGCCAAAGAAATTATTTTTATAAAACGCAATCATAGATGTAACTCCGATTTCAGAATTTGATTTGATTGACTGTTAGAGATTCCCGTAGATAGACATAGACTATTACGAAAGGATGTATTGGGTTTGACAGTTACTTTTTTGTACTTCCGTTTTCTATATAAAAAAAACATTTCGACGACTTACTGCTTATACCCCTACCTGTAGCGGACGATGTATAGTGATCATGGTGTCCTTCTGTCTGTTTGTCTGTCCGTATCGTTCGTTCGTTCGTTCGTCCGTACGCCGTATGAATCTTACTTTGTGGCGACAACTCCTCCTAGACCACTTGATGAAATTCGTTGAAACTTTCAAAGAAGTATAGTCCATATTGCCGTTGTGCACTATGTATTGTATAAAGATTTGATTTGATCCTTTCTTGGGGGGAGCGGGGGTACATGTATATATAAGTTAGCTTTGCACACAGTTTTGTTCTAGCTATTCAAGTTATCTATGCTGAATAGTGTGTAATATATGGGTAATAAATTGAATATCGTGATTGGTCATGAGTTCTCAAACATATTGTAATAAGCTGACTCAGAACTTTCAAAACAATATATACCTCACTGATAGTGTGACGGGTGTCGCTAGTGGAGCAGGACATGCTTACCCTTCCGGAGCACCTGATGTCACTCCCGGTTTTCATGGGAGTTCACACTATGAATGCCTTAGTTCTTAATGTTATATTTTTATTTCCGTGCATTGTAGCTGTCGCACGTCCTTGTTTTGTCTTTGTTTTTAACTGTTACCGTTCTTGCCATGTCTTTGGACTTCGATTTTTGTAGTCATCGCTTTCCTTGTTCCTTTGGTATTCTACTGCTGTTGTCTCGTATAAAAATATTTCACTTACAAACTTGAAGCATACCATAAAGTGGTTAAAAATCAAATATGTTAGTGAACTTGGTGATTTCCTATCTTATTTGACATTTTTATTTGTTGTCCTAATCAAAATTGTTTTGATTAAATGAAGTAAAATGATCATCAAAAAACACAAAATAATTGTTCAATTTAAGCGTTTATTTCATATCAGATTTGTTAGATAGCCGACATCAGCCAGCAGAAAAAACTTGAACTTACTGACAGCAAATCGTTATTTATTCTCGATAAAAATATTTTTTCTTTAAATTTCATTATATCGTAAGGAGAAATTAATAGCAAAGGTCATCATTTCAGAGCCTGATACATGCCCGAAAGATCCCATAGCTCTACAGTGTACAAAGCTTACCATTGATGAATGTGTGAAGGATGATGACTGCCCTGTGAGTAGAATATGTTGCACGTTTCGTTGCAGAAGTGTCTGTTTGGATCCAGAATAAAAAATGATCTGTTGTATTTTCTTGTTTTTATTTAGATAGGTAAAGATCATCCTGAAACGTTCAGAATATGTTTTGATCGAATCTCCAATAAGTATAACCTATTACATGAAGATCGTTTCTCAGAAATCTTACAACAATCAATAGTAAAAAATTAACTCACATAGACAATAGTAAAAGAAAACGGAATGTTAATTTGTTGAAAACGGTTAGGATAGCCTTTCAATCGAGTAGGTTTCTGATTCGAAAAGTACCAAGCAAAGGGAATGAATTAACTTCATATGTTTTTTGAAGTAAACCTCCATACATTTGTACCACATATCAGGATAACAGGTACGGTCCTTCAACGGTTCAGTCTACAATATACACATTTAAGTGGAGTTTGTGATAGTGAACGTCAATTCTAATAATAGGGGAATAAGTTGTCCCCAAATAGAAAACAAATGTGGGACCAATGATTGGGCCATCGTTGCCTTCTAAGTTCATTCATCATTCGTTTTTTTAAAGAGTAAACATCATTACCAACAGTAGGCCCACCGATGTACCTTCTTCATCATACAACCAACTCGACACTTGCCCAGCAATGTACCAACGTAGTGATACAAAACAAATTGGAATTGGGCCAACAATGCACCAACTTCTTTATATAACCATGATCTGAAAGGGGTCAACGTTGTACCAACGTCATCATTCAACCAAAATCTGAATTTTTCCGACGATGTACCAATGTCATCATACAACCAAAATCTGAATCGGGCCATTGTTGTACCAACGCCATTATACAACAAAAATCTGAATTAGGCTAACATTGTATCAACGTCATCATACAACCAAACTCTGAATAGGGCAAACGATGAACAAATGTCATCATGTAAATACAGACAAAAATTTTAATTGGGCCAACATTGTACCAACGTCATCATACAACCAAAATCTTAATTGGGCCAAAAATGTACCAACGTCATCATACAACCGAAATCTGAAATAGGCCAAAGTTGTACCAACGTCATCATTCAACCAAAAACCTGAATCGGACCAACGTTGTACCGACGTCATCATACAACGAAAATCTGAGATGGCCTAACGTTGTACCAACGTCATCAGAAACGTAAATCTGAATGGGCGAATGTTGTACCAACGTCATCATACAACAAAAATCTGAAATGGGCCAACGTTGTACCATCGTCATCATAAACTAAATTGTGGATAAAAGGATATGGAGTAAATGCACATGAGACAAAGTCTCTACAAATACCTGGTAAAAACAAGCAAAGGAACAACGCTTTTATTGTTGTTCTTCATCTTAAAGTCACCGTGAGGCCTTCAACAATGAGCCCTGCTCACACCTCATAGTAAGTCCAAGACGGCCCCTAGCAACGGTTTAAGCGGAATTCTTTGCTAATTGTCGAGCAACGCTACATCCATGTCTCCATTGGTCATTGGTGCGGGATTGTCAATAAACATCAATTAAACTGGCAACGTGATCTTACAATCACTGTCATCCTTTGCCCGACAAAAGCACTAGTGTCTTAAGCTAGTGGACGATTACAACATATAGACAAACACAGGGCACTCATCAAGTCGAATGGAAGAAAACTTGGCGTTATGAAAAAGTGAGATGTGGGCACTTAAAACAGGTGGTCTGGATTACATTTCGAGATTACAACAATAAATGCCAAATTTTAAAACTATGAATAGTATATCCATAAGAGAAATTCTCTCACGCACAAGTACACCATAACTGAAAAATATAGAGAGCATACATCTCTCGCACGGGGAATCTTTTTACGGACTCCACACTGCAGGAGAGACAAACTCCAGTCGTAAATGTTGAATAAAAGGATATGGAGTAAATACACATGAGACAAAGTCTCTACAAGTACATGGTAAAAACAAGCAAAGGAACAACGCTTTTATTGTTGTTCTTCATCTTGAAGTCACCATGCGGCCTTCAACAATGAGCCCTGCTCACACCTCATAGTAAGTCCAAGGCGGCCCCTAGCACCGGTTTAAGCGGAATTCTTTAATAATTGTCGAGCAACGCTACAACCGTGTCTTCATTGGTCATGGGTGCGGGATTGTCACCAAACATCAATTAAACTGGTAAAGTGCTCTTACAATCACTGTTATCCTTTGCCCGACAAAAGCACTAGTGTCTTAAGCTAGTGTATGTATAAAATCTGAATTGGGCGAACAATGTACCAACATAATCATACAACCAAAAATCTGAATTGGGCCGGCGATGTACCAATGTCATCATACAACCAACATCTGAATCGGGCCATCGTTGTACCAACGTCATCATGAAACCAAAATCTGAATTGGACCAACGTTGTACCAGCGTCAACATAAAACCAAAATCTGAATAGGGCCAACGATGTCGCAACGTCATCTAATAAATACAACCAAAATCTTAATTGGACCAAGAATGCACCAACGTCATCATACACCCAAAATCTTAATTGGGTCAAAGTTGTACCAACGTCATCATACAGCCAAATCTCAATTGGGCCAATATTGTACCAATATCATATTATAAATACAGCAAAAATCTTTATTGGGCCAACAATCTACCAACGTCATCATACAACCAAAATCTGAATCTGGCCAACGTCATACAACCAATATTTGAAATGGGCCATCGTGGTACCAACGTCATCATATAACCAAAATCTGAATTAGATCAATGATGTACCAAAGTCATAATACAAGACATATTAGCATTAAATTTAAAACATCACGTATATATATTCATAACAGATAATTAAAATTCTCTGTATAGTAATGAAAACTTATTGATACCAGCAATCATGATCAGGGTAACAGGAAAGGGTCAGTGATTGACAAGATTTGAGCTTCTTGGACGTATATTGGCAAGTACTTTGTCCCTGATTCGAATACAGTATACTTGTTATCAGTATATTGCTGAACATAACAATCGAACTATTTCAATATTTATTCAATATTTTATCAACCAATGTATAACAAGAGAACCGAAATCGAAAAGAAAAACTTTGAAACAAAAGAAAATTTTAAAACTTTGTAAAAAAAAACTATTACGCTTTGTGTTTAAAGAATTTAGAATGTAGTCCTAAATGAAAGTGCTAAAATGTACAATAGCTTAAAGTGCTAATGGCGAAATAAATATAGGAAAGATAACAGAAAAACACCCATAATGGCCGAAAACCACAATCACATGCCCAAATGCACCAAGGAACGGCACAAGAAAAACAATAAAAATGGATAGTCGTACTTGGTACCGGCACTACTAAGAGCTTTCGGCATGGTTAAACCGGTTTATGGGTACCCAAACCTCCTTTTTCTCTATCCCGTTTCCCTATAGTATAATAAACATACAAACAAAACCCAAAACAGGTAGACTAATAACTCAAAGACCACAATTTTGAGAAGAAAAGAATAAGACGAAACGAAATTTAGAACTGACAAATAAGTGTTGCGAGGTGGTTATAAAATGTAAAAATACAATAGTCAAGAGAGTGGTTAACCACCTAAATTGGGCAAAGTCAAAATTAAAACAAATATAAAAAGACATCCGAATTTAAAAGATACCCCTTTTTATCTTTTAAATTCAGATGTCTTTTCATATTTGTTTTAATTTTGACTGTGCCCAATTTAGGTGGTTAACCACTCTCTTGACTATTGTATTTTTATCTCGAAGCCATGAAATGGCTGGAGAGATATTGATATGGCAAGAAAAAATCACGTGCCCCGCATGAGGCTTCAAGCTTATTAACAGCTCTAAAAGATGATCTTCGTACTTCTGATAAAATATTGTGCGCAAGTTTCTTTCAAAATCGTATACATTTACTTTTTAAGTTATATTTCTTCATTTTCTTGAGTTGAATACAGTGTTGTTTTAATAAATTGAAAACAATATGTGTGTTTATCAAATTACTCGTTTTTTATATTGCGTCTCGGATCAACGAACTTGTCGCGCAGTAATTTGCGAGATGAAAATAACATTTGTTTACCTGTGACAGTGTACTGCATATATTTATAGAAATGAAATCAACATGCGAAATCACACTATCCGATTATTTTCACGTATTACGGAATAACTTAATACATGCAGACGTATGTAGCAGTTCTTTGGATGACTACGAAGTTTTGCCACATGTAGATTTTCAGGGCTTCGAAATTCAGCTCCATCGCAGCTTTAATTATAATTTAGAACTGCATGGCCAACAATCAACGACAATCGATTATGCGCATGCGCTACTTTATCGGTATCTATCAATACCAAATCTAACAAAGAATATACAGAGAAATCTTCAATTTTATCAATTTAAAAATTTGTATTCCATTTTCCAGTATTATAATTCCTAGTACCGAAAAGTATATTGAATGTACTTTCCACTAATATATTTTTCATAAAAATTCGATCAGTACAAATTTGCTTCAAATCAACTTTGGCATAACTACATAAAAAATAATGGGAGAAAGATGGAAAATACCTTGCAAAGCGTTTTTTAGGCATTGTATCTTTTTTAATATTTTTTTCCAAAATTTCTAATTCCTATGTCAGTAATGCTATATTTCCTAAGAATATGAATATGTAAACTAGAAAATTTTAGGACTATGAGAATTGCTTCAAATTTTACTTGAAGTTGGTAAAAAAAGGCGTTTTCTATCGCAAGACAAATTTATCTAGCCTCTACGAAGTGATTAGAGTCTGTTTGTCGTAATTGTATATATTCTATATAGCAAGTGAATATTAACAATTCTATTTTTTCCTAGAAGTATATAAATTGTAGGAATCATAGTAAAAAAAATCATACTTTCTGCTTATATACCACGGCGAAGGTTGAAGATNTTTTTTTTTTTTTTTTTTAAATGCGTTTTTTCTTCTATTGAAAATGGTTATTTGAATTCCTAATTTATTCATTATTTTTATAAAATAAGTGAGAACCGAACCGACCGTAAATCCAAAACGAATAATCCAAGGACAATGGCACAGAGACACAACATGAGTACTGCATAGAAAAGAAAAATGAAGACAAACACACACAAAGATGAACAACACGGAACCAATAAAAAAACCATGGGCGAGATCAGGTGCATCAGTCCCGACATCGGTAGAGTAAGCATAGAGTAAGATATAATAAAATGTATTCATTTACACTTATCCTTTTTCGGATTATTTTTATCAGTTGCACACATCAATTTTTTTTTTTTTTTGTAGCCTTTTATACATGGCAGATTTATAAAAAGAAATGTAAAATCAATGTTGATTTAAAGACATGTGGACATTTAATAAACCAATGCATTCCTATTGTACTAAGAGATTTAATATTTTCACTTTTTATTTGAATATGTGTAGTTTTGTTATCATAATATGTAAGTATATACATTACAAGACATGCAGTTATGTGTATCTTCCCGCTGTGTGACGACTACGGTTTTCAGAAATTTATTTACATTTTTACTTCATTGGTCAAACATGTTAATAAGTACAAGTAGCTAATCGATATAGAGCGATCTGAAATGAGAAGTCATAAAATTATATTTTGATTCACCAGCTCTTGTTTCATTTAATATAATTTAATATAATTCTAGAATTCCACATACAAAAAAATCAAGTGATAAATCAAAGGATATATGATTAAAAGTTAAATATTATTCGTCTGACAGAATCGTTTTTATCCATGAACATGCAACAGGGGGATACGGACGTGTGGCTAGTGATCATTCTTTCATATATCCTAATTAAGTTAAAAACATAATAAATTCATATACTAAACTTACTTGTGTTTACTGCATGCAGACAGGACATGCAAATTTTTGTATCTTTGAGTGTTTAATCCCCCCCCCAACATGAAAAAAACATAAATTTTAAGGTAAAACCGGACTTTTCAACAAAAAAAAACAAAAAAAAAATGCAGCTCACTGCGATTTCTTTCAATCGCGTCCTCTAACTTCAAATCCTGGATCCGCCTCTGGCAAAATGTGCAGTTTGTATACGAATCGACACTGTAAATTGAAACTGACAAGAATGAATGACAGAAATAGAAGTATTTTTCAAACTTATCAGCTGTATTAACCATCCATTCATATACGGGCAGGCATGTATTATAATACACTTTTTCATATTTAATGCTTCTCGTTTTTATATATTTTTCATATCAGATTCCATGAGAACGACCAGCGGATGCAGCCTCGAAAAAGGTGTTCTAATGGGGTTCCAGGCTATTTTTGTAAAATTTGCCTAAATTTCACAAGATATTAAAAAAACAATTCCAGAAACAGAGGGATAAAACCCGGACCCTATGCCCTTCTCCGGATCTACCAATAGCCAGAGACATATAGATCTATTTGTCTCTGCCAATAGCACTACATATAGTAGTGTGTGGATGAAAAAAAATCTCTTAATATTTACAAGAGACATATAAAACTTTGTATGGAAATATCTCCTGGCTTCAGAATTTCAGAATTTATATTGTTTTTGTCCATATGAATAAAGTATACAAATGTTATCTGACGTCTCGTACAACGTCTAAGTCGTTCTAGAAAAACCTATATCCAAATTATTCATATTGATGTGCTTTGTAAAAGGCACAACCATTATTGTTCCTTCAATGGACCAATTTTAACTCATTCTTTCGAAAACTGTTCAAGACAATTGTGTAAACTGTTTCATAAAAATTCTTTGAGTTGTTTAGGGGCGGGGGGGGGGGTGCGCTGATGAGGAACATGGACTGCCCTGCCCCTCTTTTTAAAAAAAATCAAATTATCTGCCTTTCTAAATTTTTCACAGAAACCAAATTTATTCATGCACATCTTTGAGTTGCGCTGACAAGGAACATTGATGGACAGACGGGTGGATGGACGGGCGGACAGTTTGTCCCAGATGCCCAAACTTCCTTTCTTCTGCCATTTACGGGAGTAGACTCCTAGTTGGAGTGTGAAACATCCCGGAACTTGTGCTCAATGTTCATTTAAAGTAGGACTTAGAATAGCCAAGTGTCACAACTAAGTTTTGTATACTATTATACATGTTTCTATTTTACTTTTTTTACTGTTTTACAATTTTTATTTATGAAAAAGGAAGGAAATGGGGTAAATGTCAAGGAGACAACATCCCATATCCAGGTTAAAACGACCCAAAACAAAACATCTAGGGGTCACCATATGATCTTCAACACAGTGAGGAACCTCACACCATATAGTAAGCCCTAATTGTTTATTTATTTTTAATAACATATTTACAGTATGTACAGTGGCTTGTTTGTATGATTTAACATGTCCTTTGAGATTCTTCAAATGTTATTGTGGATAGGCCACTTTTGAAGGATTCTAAAGTTGATGACATACATAATGATTCTTGGAGGTCATTCCAATCAGAAATAGTTCTTGGAAAAAAAGAATATTTATATATATCGTTATTTGAATATATTTGTCTGAATTTATGCTCCCCCCGAGCACGTCTATCAGATTTAGAGAACATTTCTTTTGGAACTTCTACTAACCCCCAATTAATTTTATACAATAATTTTTCCGTCGACTTTGGAGACTTCCCCTTTTTAATTCATTTAACATATTTGAGACTGCACCTGGAGATCTGTCCGTTTAATTGTTTAAGTCATATCTCGCTGCCTTTCTCTGTATCTGCTCCACCTGAGATATTTGGTTAGCTTTGAATGGATCCCAAACTGGTGATGAATATTCGACAACCGGACGCACAAGTGATGTGTATGTAAGATTTTTAACTTTACGAGTGCAGTTTTTCATATTTCTCCTTAAAAATCCTAATGTTTTGTTTGCCTTACAAGTAATAATATTTATGTATGTGGTCCCAATCTAAATCATTACTTATTGTTACTCCTAAATATTTACTTTCTTTAACAGTTTCTAAAGTGTGATTGTGTAATTTATAGTCGAAGTTTGTTGGTTTAATTTTTTTAGAAACATGAATTGTATAGCATTTTTATGGATTCAATTTCATTTGCTAATTAATTTCCCATTTTTCTAAGATTGATAAATCTTTTTGTAAAGAACTTGCGTCCCTATTGTTATTAACTTTCCTATAGAGCAAACAATCATCTGCAAACAGCCTGACATTACAACTAACATGTTCGGGCAATTCATTAATAAATATTAAAAAAAGAGTAGGTTCTAAAACTGTCCCCTGAGGGACACCAGAGTCAACAGCTAATTTTGAAGAATTTATACCATTTAAGAGAACTTGCTGTTGTCTGTCTGATAAAAAATCCGAGATCCACTTTAAATTTTGATTTCTAATACCATAGTAATTTAATTTATGAATTAGTCTTTGATGGGGAACTTTATCAAAAGCATTGGAAAAATCTAAAAAGATTATATCAATTTGAGCACCGTTTGCTATGGATTGACTTAAATCTTGAATACTTATAACTAGTTGGTTCTCGCAACAACGTCTGCTACGAAAACCATGTTGACTGTCATGTAAAATATCCTGTTTATCTAAATGTTGCCTTATATTACTTGTTAATATGTGTTCAAAGATCTTGCAGCATATTGCAGTTAGAGATACCGGCCTGTAATTGATTGCATTATGTTTATCGCCTTTTTTAAATATCGGCACATCATTCGCTTGTTTCCAATCAATAGGAACTGAACCTGAATCAATTGATTTTTGAAAAAAATAAACCAAAAATGGGGCAATTTCTTCCGCTATGTTTTTTAGAAAGTAAGACGGAATATTATCTTGGCCTGTGGCCTTATGAGGATTCAAATTTTTAAGTAGTTTAATGACACCATTCAAGTTCACTTTTATGTTTGGCATAGTAGAGTAATGACTTGTACCTTTACTCGGCATTCCTGATGTATCTTCGCTTGTGAATGCACTTTTAAATTGTTCATTTAGTATATTAGCTTGAGTTTTTGGATCACTATATAGTCCTTACCACGAAGGGGACTCACACCAGATGATTCAGTCTTTTTACTTTTTATATACTTTTTATATATTGCCAGCTTCCAATGGGGGCTTATTACCTCTTCCATCTATTTACTTTGGGCTTTTCTTATCTCCCTTTGAGCAGTTGCTTTTATTTTTGTAAAGATGAAGATTTGTCAGATTAATTATCTAATTTTTATTACTTTTTAAAGTTCTTATAAAGGTCTCAGACATGTTTACTATGTTTCTACTAATTAGTTCAGACTGACTGTGAAATTCGGTAATCAAAATTTATCTCAACAGGTTGTAAACTTCTGCTGTGCTATTTCACGGTCTGCAGTTAATGTCATTCTGTCTTATAAATTTATTCATTAAGGACGCGCATGCTCAGGAAAGTTAAACATGAAAAATTTCGATCCAACATAATTTTGAAAATGAGCCTTTAAAAGACACTTTTTGTGGAATTTTTGTTCGAGATTTGTTTCTACTATGATTAATGCATCCATATTCTGTATATTTAGTACATTGGACTATTTCTATCGGACTTTAGGAAGAATGCGATTTGTGTATCTATATTCCTTTATCTGGATGTGAACACATTTCAGTAACACGTTTAAGTACATGTTTACAACTGGAAACCTGTT
Source organism: Modiolus philippinarum (assembly GCA_002080025.1). NCBI lineage: Eukaryota > Metazoa > Mollusca > Bivalvia > Mytilida > Modiolidae > Modiolus > Modiolus philippinarum. The sequence continues at coordinate 118,294 of MJUU01062648.1, forward strand.
ACCTGTTACCTGTTTGGTTTGTTTAAGTCATGTGTAAAATTATGTAAACAAACATCAGCCATATTTATTTACATTGATGACAACTCCAGTAAATAGACTTCGTCGCTTAAGTAAACCATCCCCTCCTTAAAGGGAAGCAGAATATATTAAAAAGCCAAACATGTCTTTTACATCACCAGTACGACCTCAAACCCCGCATTCTCAGATACCAGCTGTTTCATCATTGGATCCACGTCTTCATCAAACATCTGGTCCATTTGTCCAGCAAAGTTCTCCTCCAACCTCTTTTGCGCTGCAACAATCAGACTTAGATAATATTGTGTTGCGGCTCAAGGATTTTCTTCGTGAGGAAATTCAAAGTACCATACATGCAATATTTAAATCTGAAATTGAGGTCGTTATAAAATAATCTTTCCAAAGTCTGACACACCAAATCGACATACTCAAACAAGAAAATGCACAACTTCGAGATGAAATTGACTCTCTAGAACAATACGGGAGGCGTGAGTTAATACGTTCCCTGGGACAACTGGTGAAAATACAACAACAATAGTCACAGAAATTGTTAAGTCGATTGACAAAGATTATCAAGAATATGACATTATTCGATCTCACCGTGTGGGTAAACCAGCACATACTGACAAGCACGGGCGAAAACTTTTACCACGGCAGATTATTGTCAGGGTTAAGGGTCCGTTGGTAAAACGTCGTATATTGAAATGCAGTAAATATTTGAGAGATACGAATGAATACGCGAGAGTTATGATTAATGAGGACCTAACGAAAAGGCGTAACAACATCGCATACAAAGCCCGCAGGCTTAAATCGGAAGGCTTTATAGCCAATACATGGACAATTGATGGGAAGATATTTCTGAAAAACAGTTCCGGAAATATAACAATAACAAATACTGAGTTAGCTCTTCAATCGTGCATAATGAAAAATTGTCCTCAGGCCATGCAGTCTTTATATACACCTAAACCAACGCCTTTTACAGCACCTGGTATCAACCGTAACAACCTGGACACTACTGTTTTATCAACCATACAGTCATACGCTGCTGCAGCAGCCCTGCCATAATTCTTGATTGCATTTTATTAAACTATCTCATCTGTGTTTACCTTTTTTTACTATGACACTATTATAGTAAATGTGGTCACTGTTGCATATCGTGATCATGGTGATAACCAATAAATATCCTGATGTAATTATCTCTCCACCAATGACAGCAAAACTAGCATGACCCATATTTGGATCGTGTGAAAAATCAATTACATGTTTGTTGTTGCTGTAGATATGGCTCGTGAAGTGGGGATGTATAAATGGCTTGAAACCAGTGCCATACGTGCCGCCATTTATATATTCCCATTTGCTGCGACCGTGTATGTAGTGCCAACATGTTATGACATGCTTTATATATGTATATACCTGCATTGTTGTATACTATGATCTACTAGGGTGCCCATACTTGTATTTTATTTTTTTGTATATTGATACCTAACCCAAAACTGGGTCACAATACAAATCAATTAAGACCAATCGATCATCTGATTCTTTTGTTTTTGTCTTACTTGACAAACCTATGCCTAATGAAACAGGCAGTAGTGCTATGTATATGAAAATATCAGTAATCTTGTCAATTTGTACATGAATCAATCCAGTGGAACATTCAAAATGAAAGTCACGTCCGATGTACACTTTTATAACAAACAAGTCATTAAAGCTTTTGTGCTATTTTTATTATTATTTAAAATCGTGTAACCATTAAAATCATTTATCTTCGAGCTTTATGATAATTACACCACATACTACTTTATTTTTTTTCCAATCACATCCTTGAACAAATTTCAACAACAATAAGTAGACGGCATTTCTACTCATCTTTTTTATGTATTATCTTTGTATATATGTTTAGTTATCATTCCTATGTCTCTTGTTTTTGTATGAGTTTAGTTTTTTCCTCACAAATTTGTTTTGTACCATGTATTGACTCACCTGAGTGCTCACCAGTATCTTTTGTATCTTATAATAGTGAATTTTATTATATCGTTGTTTTGTGTGACTGTTTTTGTTTATATTACTTATTCAAATTACTTACCAGCCACTCTCATTTCTCTCTCGACCAATCAGGTGTAACATAATCAGTATCAATGGGTGTTGACATTAACCAATACAGAATGAGAGTTGGCCTTTTCCATTTTAAACTCCACTGTAGTTTAAAAAATAGACTAAGTCTGCTCGACGTATTTTGTATATATTTGATATATTTTTCAGTAAATATGATATTAGCTTTTAAATTATCTATGTGTTTATATTTTCTGGTCGATCTATCTAATCATAAACACAAATTCTCACCACGTGCAGGTAATGACAAATCAAATGCTTGCGAAATAAAATGTAATCTTATAAGTGAGAACCGTACGAAAGCCGGATAGTGTCAATAGATTTTTTTTTATTTTCTCAGTAAAAAAAAATCTCGCAAAAACAAAATTATCTCGTTATTTCGAATTAAAAAATATTTTTCTCAGAAAAACAAAACTTATTGCGTTATAACGCGATAATTATCTCGTTATTTCGAATTAAAAATATTTTTCTCAGAAAAACAAAACTTATTGCGTTATAACGCG